>JAKCPB010000939.1:0-252080 GCA_021442155.1 Cymbidium sinense
TTCAGTTACGTATTGCTATGTTTAAGAATAGTATTTAGGTATTTTATTTTGTTTAGATTTTAGGTTTAATTTATTTTAAGTTTATTTTTAGGTTTATGTTTTTATTTTATTTTATTTTAGGTTTATTTTATTTTATTTTACATTTTGTTTTTAATTTAATTAAGTTTTTTATTATTTTAGGTTTATTTTATTTTTTAGTTTAGTTTAGGTTTATATTTATTTTATTTTATTTTAGTTTTTTGTTTATGTGTTATGATGATAATTATAAATGCATAAAAAAAGCATGTGCTTATAGGTTAAGTGTATGAATGTTGAGTTCTCTTTCCTCTATTCACGTGTTTATTTATATAAGATTGAATGGTAATGGGTATATAGTTTGGACATCTTGAGAATATAAGGCTTTAGCTAGCCCCAAAGAGGCCATTTGATTACCTCATTTCCATGGTTCAATAAGAGCACGTACCCATCTTTATTAATTAAGTTTTGAATTTGATTTGTTTTAAAGAGGAGAAGAGAAATCATCACTTATTGTTTTAAACCCATTTCCATAATAATGATTAAATTTAATTTAAGGAAATGTAATTAAGTTGATTTTATGGGTTAATTAAGTTGAACCCTTAATTAGATGAATTAATTACCCTTACCTATGTCACCTTAAAGTAATTAACTAAATAATTATGAGCCAACATGATATGCATGGAAAATAAACTTACAATGATCCTAGGAAATAAAAGGGGCCTAATGCAATTGGCTTATGATTAATAGTTAATTAGATTAAGGGATTTAAATTAATTACTCTTATGGTTTTCCCATACATATGGACTAACCATAATTTCATTAAACTCCTTTAGGTTATTAAACACCAAAAGATCTACCCCATGATTTAATTAATTAAGGTCTGATGTGATTATGATTTTAATTTGATTAAGTGATTTAATTAATTAGTTAAATCTTAATTAATTTCATTTTTAAGAAAGGGTGAAATGAACTTAGAGAAAGGGGTCCAAACCCTATTCCTTAGTTCACTTAAAGTTGAACAATGATTAATAAACTTAATTAACCAATTTGTTATAATTCATGAGATTAAATAATCATTAATTAATTTAAAAGAGTAGTTAAGATTTAATTAGTCAATTTTTCTAATTAAGTGAGTAATAAATCCCAAGAAAAAAAAAGGGAGGCGAGGTCATCCCATTAAATTATCCCACAAAATTTGGCATTAATTACTTAAGTAATTAAACTAATAAATTTTGTAATTAATTAAATTTTAATTATTGTTCAAAATTAGTTAAGATCATTTTTAATTAATTCTCCTCTGAAATACCTTTAAAATATGTATTTATTTACATTTTTTATTTCTCTATAATCTTATATTATTTTTAGAAGTTTTAGAGATTAAAAATGATTAATTAAGCCTAATTAAAGACTAATCCTATTGGCGCCACATGGCGTGTTGATGTGGCGCACTTTCCACATATGTAGGATTGGCTACTTAAAACTTATCTAACACAGCGGTTATGTGGCAGTGGTGGATGCACTTCCTTGTCCGCCATCTGATCTAAGGTCATATGGTTATAATTCATCCCACAGCTTAATAAGATTAAATTAGATCGATCTAGCGGATCTAATCACAGCCATCTATTCTGAATAAGCGGAATGGACAGTGCATGATTTAACATCACAGGAGTGAGGGAGAATGGAGTTCGTTCACCATTGCTCACTTGATTCAAGCTTACCTCGGCTCAGATCAACTCCAAAAAGACCCCACACCTTCAAAACATCAATCGAAGGGGATCCAATGGTCAAGATCACATGAGATGCAAGTTTTCTTTACAAAGCTCCAATCCATTTTTTTCCTAAGGATCAGTTTTGGAAACAAACCTCACTAGAGCTCAAGACTGGACACTCAAATGATTGAGGAAGGTTCATCTAGTGGAGATGAAGCCTTTTTGACTAGCAATTGGATTAATTCTTTGATGTTTGCTCGAAAGGCCATGAATTCATGATTTGGAGCTTGGCTTTGATCGAAGTCCCACTTTCGGTGCTAGGGAAGCTTAGGAGATGATTTATTTATACTGGACAAGGCCTAGGGAAGGTTTGTGCAAAGTTAATTTGAGTTTGATGGATAAATGGGGAAGTTAGGTTAGAAATGGGAGTGTCCTATTTTGGGAAGGATGGGAGTTGCATTTTTTGATCATCGAATGAGCTTGGGAGCTTAACGAAAGGCTTTAGTAGCTAGTCTTGGGTAGCTAGAGCTATGAGGAATGATTTTTGTGTGTGTTTGAGTGGAAATAAGGGGGTTTGTACCCCCTTTATCTTGATCGGATGGTGGGTTCAGGTTTGGCTTCTAGTGGCCATCCGACCATCTCAAGGAGATGTGGGTGGCAGGGAGGAGGTGAGTTGGCTCAGCATGGTTGGTTGAAAGTGTGGAGGTGGCTGCCAAGGAGGAATCATGGGTGTGTTATGGGTTTCAAATGCTTCAATGGGAAGGGTGAAGTGATTTCACCTCCCATGGGTCATGGCCAACCCAACCACCCCTTCGGTTAGGTTGGGAAGTGTCTTAGGAGCTTAGGTGGACCATTAGGAGAGTACCAAGTGGCCAAGGAATGGAAATGACCACTTACATGGGTGATTTGTCTCATGTGATGCCCTTGACCCAAGGGTAGAATGATTATTTGGCATTGGATTTGATTTGGGAAGATTTGAAATGAGCCAAAGGTGGGTTAGCCAAATTTCAAGTCAATTGGAGTTGATTTGGTTAGGTTTGGCTCAATTTGACTCATTTAAGTCAAATTAGGTTAGGTTGGGTCAAGTTTACCAATTGGTCAAATTAGGTCAAACCAAAAGTTGGGTCAAGTTCATATGATCAGTTGGGATATTTTGGTTCAATTAGTTTGCTTTAGTTTGGCTTAGATTTGATTCTGGCTCATTTGAATTCATTTGGGTCAAATGGGTTAATTTGACAAATTTGACAAAATTGGCCAAATTGGCTTGGGTTGAGTGTTGGTTTGGGTTTAGTTGACCAATTGATGATGATTGTAGGCTTTGGTTTCAATTAATTTGGATTTGGTTTTGCTTTAGGCCAACTTGAACCTTTAGGTCAATTTGGGCTAAGTAGGTCAATTGGGTTCAATTGGGTCCAATCATGGCTTTGGTCAAGTTCAACAATCAATTTGGTTTATATTTTTTATTTGACCCAATTTGATCATTTAGGTTAATTTGGGTCAACTTCAGTCAAGAGGGCCAATTAGGTTTGGTTTTACTCAATTGAAGGTCAAGTCATATTCAAATGAGATAAGGGGTAGACTTGGTCAAATGACCAAGTTGACTTGGTTTGACACAATTTGGGACAATTAATCAACTTAGGTGATCAATAATCATGAAGGGAGGTTTTGATGGGCTTGGTTCAATCCAATTTGGGTAGGATTAAAACTTGGCTCAAATAGGTCAAATTGCCCACTTTGGGTCAAGTGGACCAATTGGGTTTAGTTGGCTTGATTTTGGGTTGAGTTTGATTTAGTTGAGTTTATATATGGATTTGGGATTGATATATAAATTCAATTGCAATTGACTTGGGTTCAAATGGGTTTTGGTTCATTTGAACATTTCAAGTCAAAAGGGTTAAGTTGGTTTGACTTGGGTAGATTTTGGTTTGGCTTGATGATTGTAGATTTCATTTATATTTGTGAATATGATTGATGGTATGATTGATTCATGAGAAAATAATTGAATTTGGGATTTGGAATGAAGGAATTTGGCTAAGTCCATGGAGTTGGGTCAAGTGGTTTTGTTTATTTTGATTTGGTTTGATTTAGTTTTGATGATTTAAATGTACATTTTATTTAAATTTGTAAAGTTGATTGAAAATATGATTGATTTATGAGAAAATTAATTGAGTTTGATTTGATTTGGATTAATATTTGGCTAAGTCCATGGGATAGGTCATATGGCTTAGGAAGGGTTTTGATTTAATTTGATTTAGTTTAATATAATTTTGATCATTTGAATGCATATTTGATTTATATTTTGGAATACGGTTGAAGACATAAATTGATTATGCGAAAATCAATTGATTTTGGATTAATTTGAATTAAGATTTGGCTAAGTCCGTGGGATAGGTCATATGGCTTAGGAAGGGTTTCAAGTTTGGATTTAATCATGGGCTTCAATCATTTGGTTTTGAAATTGAGGCTTGGATTTGGATTTGAATTCTATGTTTAAATTGAACTTGAGGTTTGGGTTTGAAAAGGTGAATATGGATCGGATTTGGGTTGTAGGGTAGGTGGATTATCATAATCACTAAGGCATAACCTTATCCTATGGTTAACCCTTCTAAGTCTTTAGGCTTAGGTTAAGTGTTTACCTAATTTTTAGAAGTGTCTTATGACTAGGAAGTCTTAGTGTCTAGAAGACTCTAGTCTAAGATGGGAAGATTGAATCGCACTTCAAAAGTGAGGTCAATGGGTAGGCTCCAGTGTTGCCCTTGGATATAGATGATTGGAAGATGGAAGTTTCACATTATAGACTCAAATACATCTTTCAATACTTTGCTTGGGAAACCATGGATACATGAGAACAACATAGTTCCATCCTCTACATCATTTATGAAGTTCATGAGAGGAGGTGGATCGCTGTAAAAGATCTCAAGCCATTTACAGTTCAGGTTGGCATATATGAGGATGTACTTCCTCAAAATTAATAAGTCTATTCTCATAAACTTGGCCAAAGTTTAAAAATAAAAAAAAAATTAGAAAGAAAAAAGAAAAGAGAAAAAGAAAATGAAAAAGAAAAGAAAAGAGAAAATGAAAATGAAAATAAAAGGGAGCGAAAATAGACTTGGAGGAGGAAGATGAGCCTAACATTAAATTACACCACTTTGTTACTCATTGAACATATGGATGGAGACCAACCTCCACCAGGTAGAGGAAGAGGCCAGTTCATAGGTAGTCCCAGGGGTGAAAAACCTATTTAAAATCCACCTAATAGAAGATCTGTCACAGCCACCAAGAGTACACCTCCTATTCATATAGACTTTGAATATAGTTCATAGGATGAGTCTTATATGGTTAGCACCACTCCTCTTCGGTGATTCCCTTATAGGTGACACTTGAGCTAGAAGATGAAGTCAGGCTCCAAAGCAAAGCATAAGTGTATCCAAGTCTATATGTGAAATAGTTAGGCATCGGTTGGGAACCTTAGCTCTAACCCCACTTTCCTCTCAAAAAGCTAAGGGTTTGGTAGTTAAGGAAGCCCCTAAGTCATCCACAAATGTGAAGACTTAGAGGTTCTTTCTAGGAGCATCATCCTCAAGTCAAGAAGTTGATGTAGAACTTGAGGATGATTCATATAAAGATTTAATAGAATTACCTTTTGATTGGTACTTGTCTTGTGTTCATAATTTAGCAAAGAAAGGGTTAATCCACATACTTGGTCATAGGTCAAAATACTTCAAAAGAATATGGAAGAACAAATGCAAAAGCTCTCCATCAAGACGGGACTAGGATTGACATAGTGGGTCGATGATGATGATTACTACTTAGTCATCACCAATCATTTAGAATCGTAGTTCTTTTCAATCACATTAACTAATATGAGGAGCTGCTTAGAAACTTTAGATGATCGATGATTTTGAAGTCAAAGATGCCATCACTAGAGTTTAAAGAAGAGATCAAGTAAACCATCGATAAGCTCAAGGAAATCAACTTAAACAAGAAGATCCATGCCCGACATACATCAGTTCTTTGTTAAATGAAATTGAAACCAATGACTTAGTTATGCTATTGATTGAGTTTAAGGACTGCTTTACATAGAGATATGAAGAGATGCTTGGACTAGCTCTTGACGTAGAAACCCATTAATTAGCAAAAGAGCCTACAACTAACCCTATCAAGCAAGCTCCTAGATGCATGTGATTAGACATAGAATAATAGGTCATTTATGAAGTCAAAAAACTGATCAATGCTAGCTTCATCTCGAAAGAAAGATACCCTGCATGATTTGCAAGCATCGTCCCAATTAAGAAAAAGAATGGCCAAATTCACATATGCTTCAATTTTATCGATTTATATAAGGCATGTCCAAAAGATGAATTTTCACTACCAATCCTAGAGCTGATGGTGGACATTGCCTCATCTCATGAAATTTTCTCTTTCATGGATGACTCATCTGGATATAACCAAATAAAGAAGGCCACTGAAGATGAAAGAAACACTACTTTTAGAACCCATGATCAAAATCTATTATTATAAGGTCATGCCTTTTAGCCTTAAAATTATCGGTGCTACATACCAACTATGACTCGAATCTTGATGAACTCATTCATCATCAGGAATTGTTATATGTGATATCTTGATCAAAAGTAGAAAAGGAAGACCATCTCTTTGACTTGAGAGTAGTTTTGGAACAGTTAAGATAATTTAACCTCAAAATGAACCCCCATAAGTGTGCATTTGAGTAGCTTTAGGAAATTCCTTGGGTTTGTTGTCCGACACCATGGAATTGAAATTGATCCTGAGAAGATTAAGGATATTATAAATGCCACCCCTAAAATTTTAACTCAACTCGGATCATTCCATGGGCATTGGCATATCTAAGATGCTTTATATCCAACCTTTGGAAGATGTCCATTCTTAGCACTTGTCAAAGGATGCCAAGTTCAAGTGGGATGGCAAGTGTAAGCATGCCTTCAAGACATCAAGCATTACGATGATGCGGTTCTAGCCCCTATCAGGGCAATCATTCTTTACATTGCTACATTAGATGACTCCTTTGGTGCTTTGTTGGCCCAAGCCAATGATGAAGGGAAGGAAAATGCACTCTACTACCTCATCATCTAATCCTTCTGCTAATTATCCACTCATTGAGAAGCATTGCTAGCATTAATCTTTGCATCCAAAACTATACACTACATGCTTCTTCATAAGGTGAACTTAATCTCTAGGATCAATCCCACAGTATCTCATGACACGACATCGGAGTTGGCATGTCCATGATCCTCTCGCAGTTTGACATTACCTTCATACTTCTCCATGCAATGAAAGGCAAATGTTAGTAGATTTCTTAGAAGCACACCCACTTCCTGCTGTCTCTCTGCTTAGTGATGATTTCCGATGAAAAATCATGAACTTAGGGATACTAGCATTCACCATTGGGAGATGTACTTTGATGGTGGCTTCCTCTCAAAGAGGAGAAGAACCAATCTACTATTCTAGGAAAGGAGGAAGGAATAGATCTCTTAGCTCTAGACTGTAATCTTATGAGATTCTCATATCATCTATCCAATCCTTACACCAACAGCAAAGCCAAATATGAGGCTCTTATTTCCATTCTGGAGTTAGTTGTTACTCTAAGCATCCATAACATCAACATCTTTGAGGATTCTGAGCTAGTTATCAGCCAAATTGTTGAGTCCTATAAAGTTATAAAGCCCAAGATCCATCACTACCATAAGTACACCATGGAGTTATTGACCCAAATCCCAGAGGTTACCATTTGTAAGATTCCTCAAGGAGAGAACACCATAGTGTATGCTTTAGCCATGCTTGCTAAGGAGTTGGCATGTTCGGAGGATGAGTCAATATTTAGACAATTCTTATCCCTTATTGATATTGAACTCATCAAAAAGTACTCTCTTGAAGGGGAGGTTGCCATTGCCAAGAAGGAGGAGGAGTTATATTGGAGGCAACCATTCATGGATTACTTAAATAAAGGCAAATTACCATAAGAGAAGTCCTAAGCCCATTAGATGAAGCTGAAAGCACTTTCCTATGCTCTTGTGGATGGTGTCTTGTACCGACAATCTTTCGATCATATGTGGTTACATTATTTAGACTAGCACAAAGCCCATAAGATCATGACTGAGGTACACTTAGAATTATGTGGAGCCAACCAAATCAAGATGAAAACAAGATCAAGAGACTAGGATACTACGGCCATTGATGATCAAAGATTGCATGGATAGCGATACACCAATGTCAAATATATGGTGTGGTCCTACACCAACCGCCCAACATTCTATATCATACATTGGCCTCATGGCCATTTGAGTGTTGGGGTACTGACATAGTGGGTATAACTAATTCTACTTCTTCCAAGGGTAATCGGTTCATCATAGCTGCTACTGAGTACTTTTCCAAATGGGCAAAGGCAATTTTGCTCAAAGAGGTCATAGCTCAGCATATGCTCCAGATTTTTAGGAATCATATCATATATAGGTTTGGAGTTCCTCGATGAATTATATCTAATAATGGTACTACATTCAAGAGCACCGAGATCAACAACTTTGCCCGAAGACACAACAACTTTGCCCAACATTAATAACTTTTTCTCGATGAATTATATTCTACCATCAACTACCCAAATAGCTTATAGAAGCCTTCAACAAAACTCTCATCCAAATACTAAAGAAGACACTTTCGACAATATGCGACAGTGGTATGAGCGTTAGTTGAAGCCTTGCCTACTACACCACATATAGAACTCCAACTCAGTCTACTCCTTTTTCCTTAGTGTATGGGTCTGAAGCCATTCTACCATTAGAAGTCCAACTCCCATCACTAACAATAGCTATGCGTAACAAGATCATAATAGAGTAGAATGCCAAGTTGCGGTTAGAAGAACTTGAAGGTTTGGAGGAGAGATGGCTGCGAGCATGCCAAAACCTCGAGTTGTACAAAGCTAAAATGATTTAAGATCACAATAAATTGCTTTGTCATAGAGATTTTCAGGTAGGTGAGCCTATTTTAGTTCTAAGGAGACTGATTGTTGTACATCATAAGATGGGAGGCAAGTTTGAACCCACTTAAGAAGGCCCTTTTGCCATAGAGAAGGCCTACAAGGGAGGATCTTATCAGCTTATTAATCATAATGGAGAGTTCCTAATGCTTCCAATCAACAAGCTCTACTTAAAGAAATATTATAAATCATGTTTAAAAATAATTACCATTCATGAAAATTCCATTTTGAATTCAATCTCTTCCATGTTGAAAGTATTCTTGTTTGGGAATCTGCCAAGATGTGTTTAGGGTAGATGTAAGAACCTGAGCAACATCCTATCCTTCATCAATACAACACAAACATAAACTACACACAAACATTTAAAATAAATACATATCTGTTATCTCGGGCTACTCTGAGTTGAGATAATGCGCCCAACGGTACTCACTCAATAGTTGCACTAGGTCAGGCTAACGTGTTTCCTTGCAAGTGTTTCACCCCAGTGGTGTTCTTGCTTTCAAGAATGTAAGTCTACTAAGTTTTCCTTCCTTACATGGCCACTGCACACCGACGAGAGCCTTGTTAGTTTGGTAGGCCTTAATGCGTGTCTGGTAAGCTACCTTATGTTGGCTTCATTTAAGAGGATGTGAGTCTGCTATGCTTTCTTCTTAGATTAGTCTGCTCTGACATTGAGAGTATATTTAGGTTTAGATAAGTCCCCTAGCGCTCCTTCCCTCCCGACCGCATTAAGCCCGTCCCTTCCTCGGGCTCCCACTTAGTAGTCTCTCTAGGTCAGTAGTAAGCCTAAATGCTTTCTTTCTAGATTAATAGTTAGACACCAACGAGCACCTTAGATTGGTTGGTTCTCACTATACTAATGGATACACCACTCATGCTGATAGATACACCTTAGGTTGGTTGGTTCTCACACCTTAGGATACACCACTCATGACAGATGTAAGTCTGCTACACTTTCTCCTTGTGTTGGCCACAATACACCTATAAGCTTTCTTTTCTAGGGCTCAATATAATGCCCCTAGTAGCACCTCCCTTGTGGGCATTATATTTGGATCATGTCCTTTATGACCACATTTAGAAACTTCCTGGGTTACTATCGAATTGGACAGTTCACCTTTCCTAGTAAACACTCCTGTGATTGGAAAATCCATCCTGTGGATGTGGACATTCTCCCTTGGTCTAGTAAATCTGAGATAGGCCAAGGCTGATATAGCCCCTTCTTAGTGTGGTCCCTCACACACCAATAGGGTCCAAGCAAATATATAAAAAAATATATATATGCACTTGTGAATTAGGAGGACACCCCTAACGGTACCTTTTCCTAAGCAGGCATCATATCTTTAGGACAGTGTCAGCAAAACTCCCTATAAGAATTGTGTGACTACTCTTGAGTTGATATAAGTCCTCAGCAACATTCATTCAATAGTCGCCCTAAGTCAGGTTTGATTTGTTGTGCTACCAACAGGTCACCCCAATGGTTGTTCCCTACTTTAGAAGATTTAAGTTTCTATGCCTTCTTCCTAGCATAGTCATTGCACATCGAAAGGCAACCCCTTAGATTGGCTAGCTCTACCCCACAGCTAGTAGACTCTCTATTTGGATTTATAAATCTGAGATAGTACAAGTCTGATATAGCCCCTTCTCAGTGGGTCCATCGCACACTGACATGGTCCATAAATTAAATCTATCAAATTTGATCGAGCTCACATCTCGAGACAAACATGCCCTCAATTCAAAAGCAAACTAAACCAAATAAACCATATCAAGTCACATGAAACTAAAATAAATTTAACCCTGACTACTTTTGAGTTGACATAAGTCCCTAGCGGCATTCACTTAGTAGTTGCCCAAAGTGTTTGAGATTGCATCCAATGGGTCACCCCAACGCTCTTCTTGCTTTAAAGATTTAAGTAATGCCTTTTCCTAGCACATGCACAATCAAAGGAAACCCCTTAGGTTGGCTAGCTTTACCTCACAGTTGATAGACTATCCCTTTGGATAAACCTGAGGTAGGTTAAGGCTGATATAGCCCTTTCTCAGTGGGTCCATCGCACACCAACAAGGTCCACAAATTAACTCAGATTAAATTAAACCCAATCTGATTTTCTTCAGTGGAGTTAAATCACATGCTTCTCTTGAGTGGAGCACTAAATCATATATAAACAAGTCAAGCAAACAAATAAAATTCAAAACCAACCTCCCTAGTGGAGCCAAATTAAACCAACTCCCCCCAGTAAAGTCTAAATCAAAGAAATCCAACCAAACTCTTATTCCCAACGTATACATCCCCAAATAAATCTATCAAATCAAACTCAAATCCCAATCCCAAATGGATAGCCTGAACCTGCTTCCCTAGTGGAAGGTAAATATACCTGATCCCTAGTGGATCTCCCTCCATGTCCTCCACATGTCATGCCTCCACATCAATTAAAATAAAATAAACTAAAGTTGATTCGATCATAATCTTTGGTGGATTATAAATTCTTATACCTAGCGGATCTTCTTTCCACAACTCATATAATTAAATCAAATTCAAACCTTATCTCTAGCAAATTTTCTTCTTCTATGCCCTCAACATAGACCCTTCACATGTCATGACCAATGCATGATCCCCTATGATCTCCCTCCATGTCCTTGACATGGAATTCTCATCAAATCTTATTTCTTCTTTTATGCACACCTTTAATAGTTCAACCAAAAGCCTAACAATGTTATCATTCAAATTACATCATCTTAATATTGTAATCAACATTTTATTATTTATGATGGTGCAAGCTCAAACTAACTATACAATATCATGCTAAACATATTATAGTGTGAATTAACACACTATATTATATTATAATATATGATGTTATATTATAATTTGCTATAATATAATATATTGTCTAACATTACACCTCATTAGAATCACTTCAAAGGAACAAATTACAAAATTTTTTGAAAATATGAATAATGTTCATTTTGGATGTAAAAATGTTATTTTTCTAATAGAAATGGTACCAAATAGCATAATTTTGGTGTTGCTTCTTGGTGTGTGCCATGAATTTGGCAAAATTCTTCCATCACAACCTTCAAATTAACATTTTGTGAGTTTTGAAATGTATTATAACAAAAGTAAAACATACAAAATGTACAATAACATTTAGTAACACTCCACATTCAGATATATATGTGAAGTTATATTATTATGTACATTATATTTTAATACACTTTCATATTATATATTATCCTACATTACACCTTAAAATGAATCACTTTAAGTAAAATATTTATAAAATTTGTTTGAAAAATGAACATTTATTTTGGATGCAAAATTTCATTCTTTTGATTAAATGACACACTATAGCACACCCCCAATGGTGTTCCCTAAAGCTTACCTTAAAAAATTTGGCCAAATCCCATCATCTCAACCTATAAATTAGTATTTTTATTAATTATACCAATACAAACTCTACTACATCATACTATAACAAACTAAAATATGCTAAACAACAAGTAGTAATACATAATAGTATGTTATAATGCATTATGCTACACTACATTATGGCAACCTATAGTATAATAAACTATAATATATTATATTATATTATCTTATATTGCATATCACATCACAAAGGATTGCTTAAGATAAAAAATCATAAAATTCATCAAAAAAAAACTATATATTTTAGTCGTATCACTTACATATTTTAAATTGAAGTAGTACATTATGATGTCATGCTCTCCCTATTATGAATTTGGCCAAATTCCACCATTTTAAAGTCTAAATTAACATTTTCATAAATAATGCTAGTGTAGGCTTGACTGCATGATTGTATAACACTAAAATAATTTAAAATGCATAGAACAATATATTATGATATACGATGTTATACTATGCTACAACATATAGTATTTATTTTGAACATAAAATCTTACTTTTTAGATTACAACTGGCATAGCACACCTTTGGTACTACAAGCTAATTCCCAGTTCAAATTTAATAATTTTCATCATCTGATTTATTAAATCAATATTTTTATGATTTATATTAATATAGATTATAGGGCACAGTACCATAATATACTAAAACATTTTAAAACATCTTATAATAGCCAAAAACACATCACTATGTGCTTAAATATTTGATGCTACATTATACTATAATATATGGTATTATAATATGATTTAGGGTTAGGGCTTAAGGTATTCAAGTCTCTAATAGTCAAGTGAAAGTCTCTTGAAGACATTTTCTTTAGCTACCATAACTATGTTAGGATTAGATAATTCTTTAGATCTACTCCAAATGACATCTTCAATCAAGGTTTAGGGTTTAGGGTTAGAGTTTAGGGTTAGTTTAGAGTTTATGGTTTAGGGTTTAACATTTAGAGTTTGGGTTTTTGGGTTCCAAGTTTAGGGTTATAGGTTTTAGGGTTTAGGGTTTAGTGTTTAGGGTTTAGGGTTTAGGGTTTTATGGTTTAGGGTTTAGGGTTTAGGGTTTAGGGTTTAGGGTTTAGTGTTTAGGGTTTAGGGTTTTTAAGGTTTAGGGTTTAGGGTTTAAGATTTAGGTTTTAGGTTTATGTTTTAGTTTAGGGTTTAGGGTTTATGGTTTATGGTTTTTCTAAATAGAGAATAAATACATATTCAACATTTGTACTTTTTGATTTCATCAACCAAGTAACACCAAATTTTTTAAGACATAAGTGATGACATAAATAAAAAATGAGCACGCCTAGAACCATCTTTATTGTAAAGAAACAATTTCATAAGTAGTAGATCGGATTAGTTGTCCTTCAATTTCTCTAGTTCTCATTAGAACCTCCTCGGTGTCTTGAGTAGTTAGATCCACCATCATATCCTTGATCTTACCCTTCGCCACCACCACAGCTGTAACTTTCATCGCTCCTCCCACCTCTATAACCACCACTGCTCCAACCACCACCTCCATATCCACCACTACCTCCAGATCCCCCCACCACCACTATGATAACTTCCACCTCTCCTCCTGCTTTAGACCCAGCCTAGTTGAGTGATGTTCTGCTATCAAGGTTCTCATTTTTTGGGTTTAGGGTTTGTAGTTAGGATTTAGTTTAGGATTTAGGTTTTGGGGTTTAGGGTTGTAGGATTTATGGTTTAGGGTTTATTATTTAGGGTTTTAGGGTTTTAGGGTCTAGGGTTTAGGGTTTTAGGGTTTAAAGTTTAGGGTTTAGGGTTTAAGGCTTAGGGTTTAGAGTTTTAGTATTTAGGGTTTACCAATTAGGGTTTAGGATTTAGGATTTAGAGTTTAGGATTTTTTTTAATTTAAGTAAATCAGTAGGTTTATGTTTATTTAGTTTATTTTTTATTTAATTGGGCTTTTTTATTTAGGTTTTTTTTAAATTTTTATTTAGTTCTATTTATTTATTTTAGGTATTTTATTTTAGTTTATTTTTTAGGTTTAGGTTTATTTTTTAGTTGAGTTTTATTATTATTTTATTTTTTAGGTTAATGTTTTATTTATTTTAAGTTTATTTTATTTTTATTTTTTTTAGGTTTTATTTTAGGTTTATTTTAGGTTTTTTTTTAGTTTATGTTTAGGTTCATTTTTGTTTATTTTATTTTATTTACTTTAGGTTTAGTTTATTTTAGGTTTAGGTTTAGGTTTTATTTATTTTAGTATAGTTTATTTTAGTTTAGGTTTAGGTTTAGGTTTATTTTTTATGTTTATTTTATTTTTATTTTAAGTTTATGATTTTTTTAGTTTAGGTCTTAGATTTTATTTTTTATTTATTCTTAAGTATTATTTTTAGGTTTATTTTTTAAGTTTAGGTTTTAATTAATTTTTACTTTACTTTATTTTAGGTTTATTTTATTTTTATTTTAGGTTTATTTTATTTTATTTTCAGTTTATTTTATCTTTATTTTATATTCAGGTTTAGGTTTAGGTTTTAGCTTATGTTTTTATGTTAATATATTATTTATTTTATTTTGGTTTAGGTTTTTTAATTTATTTTGTTTTTAAGTTTTATTTTGTTCAGGTTTAGCTTTTTAGCTTTTTTGGGTTTAAGGCTTAGGGTTTGGTTAGGGTTTAGGGTTTACGGTTTAGGGTTTGGGTTTTAGGGTTTAGTGTTTATGGTTTAGGTTTTAGGTTTAGGTTTAAGTTTTAGTTTAGGGTTTAGGGTTTAAGGTTATTTTTTAACAGGGAACAAGTTTAGATTCAACATTTCTTCTTTTCAATTTAATCAACCAAGTAACACCCTAAGTTTTCTAAGACATAAGCGTCGACATAGATCAAGAATGATCACCCATTGAGCAAATCAAATACATAGATAAGTAGAGCCCTCTTTACTGTAAAGACACAGTTCCATAAGCAGCAGATCAGATCGACTGTTCTTTAATTTCTTCGATTCCCATCAGAACCATCACTGCCTCTCAAGTGGCAGGATCCACCATTGTATCACTGATCTCTCCCTCCATCTCCACCATAGTTGTAACCTTCGTCACTCCTCCCGCCTCCATAACCACCACTGCTCTGACCACCACCTCCATATGCACCAGCACCTCGAAATCCCCCACCACCACTATGATAATCACTACCTCTACCTTAGCCTCCACTACCAGATCTAGACTGAGCCTTATTGATGGTGATGTTCCTGCCATCAAAGTTATGCTCATTCATAAGGTTTAGGGTTAGTTTAGGGTTTATTTAGAGTTTAGGGTTTGGCATTTAGGGTTTAGGGTTGTAGTTTTTAATGTTTTTTGTGGGTTTGTGGTAGGTTTAGGGTTTAGGTTTATGGTTTAGGGTTTAGGTTGTGGTTTAGGTTTAGGTTTGTAAGTTTAGGGTTTAGGGTTTTGGGTTTTGGGTTTTGGGGTTTAGGATTTGTTTAGGGTTTTTTTTTATAAGTAAGATAGGTTTAGTTTATTTAGTTTATTTAGTTTTTTTATTTATTTTATTTATTTTTATTTTTTATTTAAGGTTTATTTATTTTTATTTAGTTTAATATTTACTTTTAGGGTTATTTAGGGTTGTGGTTTTAATAGGTTTAGGGCATGGCTCAGTGGTAGTATGGTCAGGGTCCAGGTTCAGAGGTCATGTTAGTGGTAGGGTGGGGTCAGGATGTGGTCTGGTTTCCCAAAAAGCATTAGGTTTATTTAGTTTATTTAGTTTAGCATTTATTTTATTTATTTTATTTATTTAGGTTTATTTTATTTTATTTAGTTTAATTTATTTACTTTAGGGTTTAGGTATTATGGTAGGTTTAGGGTTATAGTTTAATGTTTAGAGCAAGGTATGGTTTAGGGTTTATGGTTTAGGTTTAGGGTCAGGTTTAGGTAGTTGTAAGTAGTGGTGGTTTGGGCAAGTCAGGATTTTGGTGGTTTTATAAAAATAAAAAGTTTAGGTTTATTTAGTTTATTTAGTTTTTTATTTAATTGCATTTATTTTATTTTTTTATTTTTATTTAGATTTATTTTTTAATTTTATTTAGTTTAATTTATTGACTTTAGGCTTATTTTATTTTTATTTTAGGTTATGTTTTTTTTAAGTCTAGGGTTTAGGTTTTATTTTTTACTTATTTTTAAGATTTATTTTTGGGTTTATGTTTTATTTAGTTTTTTTATTTTATTTATTTTGGGTTTATTTTATTTTTTTATTTTATGTTTAGTTTTATTATTTAGGTGTTTCATTTTTAGTTTAGTTTTTTTATTTATTTTATTTTAGTTTAGTTTTTATTTTTTATTTTATTTTCTTTTTGGTTTAGGCTTAGGTTTTAGTTTATGTTTTTATTTTATTTTGGTTTAGGTTTTTTTATTTATTTTAGTTTTAAGTTCTATTTAGTTTAGGTTTAGATTTTTAGCATTTAGGGTTTAGGGTTTAAGATTTCTTGTGGGTTTAGGGTTTACGGTTTAGGGTTTGGGGTTTAGGGTTTAGGGTTGGTTTAGGGTAGGTTTGGTAGGTTTAGGTTTAGGGTTTAGGGTTTATGGTTTAGGGTTTAGGGTTTAAGGATTTCAGGGTTTAGGGATTTCATGGTTTAGCATTTAGGGTATAGGGTTTAGGTTTTAGGTCTAGGGTTCATGTTTTAGGGTTTTCTTATAATGGAGATCCAATTAAGCTTCAACATTTCTTCTTTTTAATTTCATCAACCAAGTAACACATCAAGTTTTCTGAGACATAAGTGATGACATAGATCAAAAATCAGCATGCGTAGAGTAAATCAAAAATCCTAGAAAACTAGAACAATTTCTACTGCAAAGATGAAGTTCCATAAGCAACAGATCGGATCAACCATTCTTCAATTTCTCCAATTCCCATCAGAACCACTCTGACCTCTGGAGTAGCAGGATCTGGCATTATATCCTCTATCTGTACCTCTACCACCACAACGACTGTAACCTCCATCACTACTCCCACCTCCAAAACCACCACTGCTCTGACCACCACCTCAGTATCCACAAGCACCTCTAGATCTCCCACCACCACAGCGATAACAATCGCCTTCTTCACCATATCTAGATCGAACCGACCATGAGAATCAAGGTTTTGATTCTTAGGGTTTAGGTTTAGGTGGTTTATTAAGTTTAGGGTTTATGCTTATTTTTAATTTATTTAATTACTTTAGTTTTAGGTTTAGGGTTTAGGGTTTAAGGTTTGGGATTAGGGTTTGGGTTTAGGTTTAGGGTTGGGTTTATGCAGGGTTTAGGGTTTGGGTCGTTAGGGTGTAGGTTTAGGGTTTTAGTTTAGTTTTGGGTTTATGGTTTAGGGTTTATTTTGGGTTTAGGCTCTTTTGTAAATTACAAAGTGGTAAGTTTAGGTTTATTTAGTTTATTTTTATTATTTTAGTTTTATTTTATTTTTTTATTTAGGTATATTTTATTTTATTTAGTTTAGTTTTTTTATTTTAGTTTACTTTTATTTTAGGTTTAGGTTTAGATTTACTTTAGTTGAGATTTAGTTTTATATTTTAAGTTTATGTTATATTTTATTTTGAGGTTTAGGTTTAGGTTTTATAATATTCTAGGTTTAGGTTTTAAGTTTTTATTTAAGGTTTATTTTTAGGTTTTATTTTCTAGTTTAGGTTTAGGTTTAATTTTAGTTCATTTTACTTTATTTAGTTTAGGTTTAGGTTTAGGTTTAGGTTTAGCTTATTTTAGGTTTAGGTTTAGGCTATTTATTTTAGTTTAGTTTAGTTTAGTTTAGGTTTATGTTTATTTAACTTTATTTACTTTATTTATATTTTAGGTTTAAGTTTTTTTCTTAAGTTTAGGGTTTAAGATTTATTTTTAAGTTTTATTTTTAGGTTTATTTATTGGGTTTAGGTTTCTACTATATTTTATTTTAGGATTATTTTATTTTTATTTTATGTTTAGTTTTTAATTTATTAAGGTATTTTATTTTTAGGTTTATTATATTTTTTAGTTTAGTTTAGCTTTTTCTTTATTTTATCTTAGTTTATTTTTATTTATTTTATTTTATTTTTAGGTTTAGGTTTAGGTTTCAGTTTAGGTTTCTATTTAATTTTATTTTTTAGTTTATTTAGGTATAGGCTTATTTATTTTTTCTATATTTAGTTTATTTATTTAGTTTTGTTTTAGGTTAGGGTTTGAGTAGGGTTAGGCTCAGGTCAGGCCTATTTAGGGTTTAACTATTTAAACCCATGGTTTAGGGTATGGTCAGGGATCAGTTTAGGTCAACAGGGTTTAGTTTAGGGCTCAGCCTAGGGTTGGGGTTTAGGGCCTGGTGTGGAGGAGTAGGGTTTTATGGGATCAGGTCAGGGATTAGGAGTTGGTAGGATTTGTAAGTTTTAGGGTTTTAGAACAGGTTGGAGATGTAGGATTTAGTGGCTCAGGTTAGTTTGGGTAGGGTAGGTTTAGGTCAGATAGGGTTAATGGTCAGTATAGGGTTTTTTTAAAATTAAGCAAAAGCAGGTTTAAGTTTATTTAGTTTTTATTTATTTAGTTTATTTTAATTTTAATTAGTTTTGTTATTTTAGGTTTATTTCTTTTAGTCTAGGTTTTTTATTTTAATTTACTTTTTAGGTTTAAGCGTAGGTTTATGTTAATTTTTGTGTTTAGTTTTATTTTTATTTTATTTTTAGTTTTTGGCTTTATTTTTTATTTTGAGGTTTAGGTTAAGGTTTTTATTTTATTTTCTTAGATTTAGGTTTTAGGTTTTTATTTTAGGTTTATTTTTAGGTTTTATTTTTTAGTTTAGGTTTAGGTTTATTTTTAGTTTATTTAGTTTGGCATTTAGGTTTATGTTTTATTTTAAGTTCTATTTTTTATTTTAAGTTTAGTTTATTTTATGTTAGGTTTACATTTATTTTATTTTGTTTATTTTATTTTTATTTTAGGTTTAGTTTTTCTTTTTAGTATAGGATTTGGGTTTTTTTATTTATTTTTTGGTATAAGTTTTTATTTAGTTGTTTAATTTATTTTTTTTAGGTTTATTTTATTTTTATTTTACATTTATTTTGAATTTATTTAGGTTTTTTATTTTTAGGTTTATTTTATTTTATAGTTTAGTTTAAGTTTTTTTATATATTTTATTTTAGTTTATTTTTTATTTTCTATTTTATCTTATTTTTAGGTTTAGGTTTAGGTTTAGGTTTAGGTTTTATTTAACCTTCTATTTTATTTTATTTATTTGGTTTATTTATTTATTTTATTTATAGGTTTTTATGTAAGTTTAGTTTTTTGTGGTTTAGGGTTTGGGGTTTAGCATTTAGGGTTTAAGGTTTGGGATTTAGGTTTTAGGGTTTAGGGTTGTAGATTTTAGGGTTTAGAGTTTAGGGTTTGGGGTTTAGGTTTTAGGGTTTAGGGTTGTAGATTTTAGGGTTTAGGGTTTAGGGTTTAGGATTTAGGATTTAGGGTTTGCAATTTTTTTTTATTATTTTTAATATTTTTTAAATTATCATATTTTTAAATTAAGTTAACTCGTAGGTTTTTGTTTATTTTATTTATTCATTATTTATTTTAGTTTATTTTATTTTTTTATTTCATTTAGTTTATTTACTTTAGGATTATTTATTAGTTTAGTTGGTTTTAGTGGTAGGTTTAGGGTTTAGGATTATGCTTTAGGTTTGGGGTTTGCAGGTAGGGTCTTTAGGGGTTTAGGGTTATGGTTTAGGGTTAGGGTTTAGTGTTTTGGATTTAGGGTTTAGGGTTTAGGGTTTAAGGCTTAGGCTTTTTTTTAAAAATTAAGTAAACTGGTAAGTTTAGGTTTTTTTTAGTTTATTTTTATTTATTTTAGTGTAGATTTTTTTTAGTTTAATTTTCAGGTTAAGGATAAGGTTTATGTTTATTTTTTTGTTTAGTTTTATTTTTATTTTACTTTTTACGTTTAGGTTTTATATTTTATTTTTAGGTTTAAGTTTAGGTTTTTATTTTATTTTCTTAGGTCTAGGTTATTATTTTAGGTTTATTTTTCAGTTTGTTTTTTTAGTTTAGGTTGAGGATTATTTTTAGTTTATTTTTAGTTTATTTTATTTTATTCACTTTAGGGTTTAGGTTTAGTTTATTTTAGATTTAGGTTTAGGTTTAGGTTTTATTAATTTTAGTTTAGTTTATTTTAGTTTAGGGTTATTTTAGTTTAGGTTTACATTTATCTTATTTTGTTTATTTTATTTTTATTTTAGGTTAAGTTTTTATTTTTAGTTTAGGATTTGGGTTTTATTTTTTATTTAGTTTCAGGTTTAGGTTTTTATTTTGTTTTTTTTTTATTTTAATTTTTGTTTATTTTATTTTTGTTTTACATTTATTTTTATTTTTTTTACATCTGTGTTTTTAGGTTAATTTAATTTAATAGTTTAGTTTAGGTTTTTATTTAGTTTATTTTATATTAGTTTAATTTTTATTTTTTATTTTATTTTATTTTTAGGTTTAGATTTAAGTTTAGGTTTAGGATTTAGTTTAGGTTTTTATTTTTTTTAAAATTTTTTTATTTTACTTCGATTAATGTTCTTTATTTATTTTCTTTTTAGGTTCTATTTAGTTTAGGTTTAGGTTTTTAGGTTTTTAGGGTTTAGGGTTTGGATTTAGGTTTGAGTGTTTAGGGTTGTAGATTTTAGGATTTAGTGTTTAGGTTTAAGTATTAGGGTCTAGGGTTTAAAGTTTGGGGCTTAGGTTTTACGGTTTAAGGTTGTAGATTTTAGGGTTTAGGGTTTAGCGTCTTGGGTTTAGTGTTTTTTAATTTATTTTTTATTTTTTAAAATTTATTTTGTTATTCTAAATAAAGTAAACTCATAGGTTTAGGTTTATTTAGTTTATTTAGTTTATTTATTACTTATTTTAATATATTTAATTTTTTATTTTAATTTAGGTTTATTTTTATTTTTATTTTGTGTAGATTATTTATTTTAGGTTTATTTATTTTAGCTTATTTTGTAAGTTTGGGTTTATTTTTAAGTTCAATTTTTATTTTTTTATTTTTTAGGTTTAGGTTTTATATTTTATTTTTTGGCTTAAGTTTAGACATTTATTTTATTTTTCTTATGTTTAGGTTTTATGTTTTTATTTTAGTTTTATTTTTAGGTATTATTTTTCAGTTTAGGTTTAGGTTTATTTTTACTTTATTTTATTTTATTTAGTTTTGGTTTAGGTTTAGGTTTAGGTTTAAGTTTAGGTTTAGTTTATTTTAGGTTTATATTTGAGGTTTTATTTATTTTAGCTTAGTTTTTCTTACTTTAGGCTTAGGTATATATTATTATAGTTTTAGTTTTAGTTTTTTTTTAGTTTACGGTTTTGGTTTTATTTTTTATTTATTTTTAGATTTTCTTTTTGGGATTATTTTTTAAGTTTAGGTTTTTATTTAGTTTTTATTTTATTTCCTTTTAGATTTATTTTATTTTTATTTTAGGTTTAGTTTTTATTTTTAAATTTTGTTTAGATTAGATTTTTATTTATTTTATTTTAGTTTAGTTTTTATTATCAATTTTATTTTCCTTTTAGGTTTAGGTTTAGGTTTTTAGCTTTTTAGGGTTTAAGGTTTAGGGTTTAGGTTTTAGGTTTATTTTTAGGTTTAATTTTTTAGATTAGGTTTAGGTTTAATTTTAGTTTATTTCATTTTACTTAGTTTAGGATTTAGGTTTAGTTTATTTCAGGTTTAGGTTTACTTTTAGTTTATTTTAATTTTATTTATTTTAGTTTAGTTTATCTCAGTTTAGGTTTAGGGTTATATTATTGTTATTTAAGGTTTAGGATTTTTTTTTTAGTTTAAGGTTTAGGTTGTTTTTTTAGGTATATTTTTTAGGTTTAGGTTTTTATTTTATTTTATTTTAAGTATATTTTTTTATTTTAGGTTAAGTTTTTATTTTATTTAGGTTTTCTATTTTTTTTGTTTAGTTTTGGTTTATATTTATTTTATTTTAGCTTAGTTTTTGTTTTTTATTTTATTTTCTTTTTTAGGTTTAGGTTTTAGTTTATGTTTTTTACTTTATTTTATATTTTTCACTTTATTTTTTATATTATTTTTTTTTAATTTTAATTTTAGGTTTTATTTAGTTTCTATTTAGGTTTTCAGATTTTTAGGGCTTAGGGTTTAGGTCTTAGGGTTTTATTTTAGGTTTATTTTAAGGTTTTTTTTTAGTTTAGGTTTAGGTTTACTTTAGTTTTATTTTATTTTATTTAGTTTAGATTTAGGTTTAGTTTATTTAGTTTAAGCTTAGGGTTTAAATTATTTAGTTTAGGTTTTTATTTTATCTTTTATCTAGGTTTAATTTTATTTTAGTAGTTTTGGTTTTATTTTTTATTTATTTTTAGGTTTATTTTTTAGGTTTGCTTTTATTTTATTTTTTTATTTTAGGTTCATTTTATTTTTATTTTTATTTTTTTTTATTTTATTTTTTTAGTTTATTTTATTTTATATTTTATTTTTCTTTTAGGTTTAGGCTTAAGTTTTGTTTAGATTTTAATTTAATTTAATGTTTTCATTATTTATGTTTGGTTTTATTTTTTTTTAGGGTTTATTTACTTTAAGTTTAGGTTTTAGGTTTTATGATTTAGGGTTTAGTTTTAAAGTTTGGGGGGTTTAGTAGATTAGATTTTGGGTTAAGCCTGGGTTTGGGTTTGGGTTTGGGTTTAGGGTGTGGCCTGTTAGACCCCAGGCTTTAGGTAGGGTTTAGGGTCCTTAGGGTTTAGAGTTAAGAGTTTGGGTCAGGGTTTTAAGGTTTAGGATTTATGTTTAGGTTAATTGAGATTTAGGGTCAGGTTTTGTAGGATCAGCTAGTTTATTTAGGGTTTGAGGTCAAGGTTTAGGGTTTTGGATTGGGTCCATGGTTTGTGGGCTTTTTAAAAAATCAAGTGCAGGATTAGGTTATTTTTAGTTTTAGTTTATTTATTTTAGTTAATTTTATTTTTATTCTTTGGTTTATTTTTAATATTTATTTATTTTAGTTTGGTTTTATTTTAGTTTAATTTTAGATTTAGTTTAGTTTATGTTTAAATTTTAATTTAGTTTTATTTTTATTTTATTTTTTAGGTTTATGTTTAGTTTATTTTTTAGTTTATTTTTTATTTAGTTTATTATTATTTTTAAATTTATTTAAGTTTATATTTTTTTATGTTTAGTTTATAGTTTGTTTTTTATTTTAGTTTTAGGTCATATTAGGTTTATTTTAGGTTTTATTCTTTTAGTTTAGGTATAGGTTTTTTTTGGTTTATTTTATTTTATTTACTGGGTTTAGTTTAGCTTATTTTAGGTTTAGGTTTAGGTTTTATTAATTTTAGTTTAGTTTATTTTTGTTTAGGTATAGGTTTATTTTATTTTATTTTATTTTAGGTTTAGGTTTCATTTTTTATTTATTTTTATGTTTTATTTTTAGGTTTATTATTAAGGTTTAGGTTTTTATTTAGTTTTTATTTTATTATATTTTAAGTTTATTTTATTTTTATTTTGTTTATTTTATTTTAGGTTTTTTTTATTTATTTTGTTTATTTAGTTGAGGTTTTTATTTATTTTATTTTAGTTTATTTTATTTTTTTATTTTATTTATTTTTTTTTAGATTTAAGTTTGCCTAGGTTTAGATTTAAGTTTTAGAGCTTATAATTATTTTATTTTTATTTTATTTAAGTTTGCATATTTTTTTTGGTTTCTTTGTTTAGTTTTAGGTTTAGTTTAGGTTTAGTTTAAGTTTAGGGTTTGTGGCTCAGTTTGGGTTGTGGTTTAGGATCTGTCTTAGGGTTGGTTTAGTTGGTGGGTTTGGGTTTGGGATTTTAGGGTTTAGGGTTTACTGTTAGGCTTAGTTTGTGGATTTAGTTTAGTGTTTAGGCTCAGGTTTAGTTTTGGGTTTAGGGTTTAGGTTTGGTTTAGTTTAGTGGTTTAGTGTTTAGGGTTTAGGTTTATTGTAAGTTTAGGGTTTAGGGTTTAGTGTTTATTTTAGTATTTAGGGTTTAGGGTTAGGGATTTTTTAAAAATTTTTTATTTTATTTTATTTTTAGTGTTTAGGGTTTAAGGTTTTAGGTTTATGGTTTATGTTTTAGGTTTCGGGTTCAAGTTTAGTTTAGGGTTTAGGATTTTTGGTTTTTTTTAACTGAGAATAAATTCATATTCCACATTTCTTCTTTTTGATTTCATCAATCAAGTAACCCACCAAGCTCTTTAAGACACAAGCGATGACATAGACAAAAAATGAGCACGCATAGAGCAAATCAAAAAGCCTAGATAACTAAAATCGTCTCTATTATAAAGACACACTTCCATAAGCAACAGATCGTATTGATCATTCTTCTGTTTCTATAGTTCCCATCAGAACCATCCAGGCCTCTCGAGTAGCGGGATCCACCATCATATCCTCGATTTCTCCCTCTACCGCCACCACGATTATAACCTCAGTCGCTCTTCCCGCCTCCATAACCACCAATGCTCTGATCACAACCTCCATATCCACAAGCACCTCTAGATCTAGACTAAGCCTAGTTGATGGTGATGTTCTTGCCGTCAAGGTTCTGCCCATTCTTAGGGTTTAGGGTTTAGGATTTAGGGTTAGATTTAGGGTTTAGGGTTTAGGGTTAAGGATTTAGGGTTTGTTTTTAGGGTTTTAAATTAAGTAAACCATTTAGTTTAGTTTATTTAGTTTATTTTATTTATTTTAGTTTATTTTATTTTTTATTTTTAATTAGATTAGTTTATTTATTTTAGGTTTATATTTTTTAGTTTAGCTTTTCTAGTTTACTTTATTTTCTATGTTTAGGTTTAAGTTTGTTTTTTAAGTTTAGTTTTATTTTTATTTTATTTTTAGGTTTAGGCTTTATTTTTTTATTTTTAGGTTTAGGTTTATGTTTTTATTTTCTTTTTTTAGGTTTAGGTTTTAAGTTTTTATTTTAGGTTTACTTTTATTTTATTTTCTAGATTAGGTTCAAGTTTAATTTTACTTTATTTTAATTTATTTAGTTTAGGATTTAGGATTAGTTCATTTTAGGTTTAGGTTTAGGTTTAGGTTTTACTTATTTTAGTTTAGTTTATTATAGCTTAGGATTAGGTTTATTTCATTTTATTTATTTTATTTTTATTTTAGGTTTAGTTTTTATTTTTAGTTTAGAGTTTGGGTTTTATTTTTTTATTTATTTCTAGGTTTTATGTTTAGGTTTATTTTTTAGGTTTAGGTTTTTATTTAGTTTTTATTTTATTTTATTTTTATTTTTTATTTATTTTATTTTTTTTTTATTCTTTTATTTTATTTTTAGTTTAGTTTAGGTTTTATTTATTTTATTTTAGTTACTTTTATTTTATTTTATTATATTTTAGGTAGGTTTAGGTTTAATTTGGTTCATTTTTTTATTTATCTTATTTTTAAGCCTTTAGTTTACATTTAAGTTTTAAGGTTTTATGATTTTGGTTTTAGTTTTGTATTTAGGGTAGGGTTTAGGGCTCAGGGCCTAGGTCAGGTCAGTGTTAGGCTCAGGGTTTGTGGCCTTTAGGGTTTATGATTTATGGTTTACATTTTGGTTTAGGGTCAGCTCTGCCCAGTGGGATTAGGGTTTGGCCTTTTGTGGTTTTAGGATAGGGTTAATTTTGGGTTTCTGGCTCAGGATTTTAGGGTTTATGGTTTTAGGTTAGGGTTGGGTTGTTACAGTTTAGGTTTAGGGCTCAGGTTTAGGGTCATGTTTAGGCCTAGGGTTTAGGTTAGTTGTGGTTTAGGGTATGGTTAGATTTAATGTTTAGCCTGGGGTTTACATTTTTTTTAAAATTCAAACCACCAGTCTTTATTTTAGTTTATTTTATATTTTATTCAATTTTTTATTTAGTTTAATTTATTTTGTGTTCATTTATTTTATTTTAAGTTTTAGTTTATTTTTAGTTTAGTTTTATATTTTATTTTTTTTAGTTTATTTTTTATTTTTAGGTTTAGTTTAGGTTTATTTTAGTTTATTTTATTTAATTTAATTTAGGTTTAAGTTTAGTTTATTTTAGGTTTAGGTTTAGGTTTTATTTATTTTCATTTTAGTTTATTTTAGTTTATTTAGATTTATTTTATTTTGTTTATTTTGTTTAGGTATTTTTAGTTTTGGTTTAGATTTATTATTTATTTATTTTTTTTAGGTTTATCTTTAGGTTTAGCTTTTATTTAGTTTTATTTATTTTATTTTAGGTATTTTATTTTTATTTTACATTTAGGTTTGATTTAATTTTGGTTTTATTTTAAGATTATTTTATTTTTAGTTTAGTTTAGGTTTTAATTATTTTATTATTGTTTAGTTTATATTTTTTATTTTATTTCACTAGGTTTAGTTTAGTTAAGTTTAGGTTTGGTAGGTTTTAATTCAAGTTTATTTATTATTTTATTTATTTTATTTAGGTTTTTTTATTTATTTTATTTTAGGTTATCTTTGTTTTAGGTTTAGGTTTTGGGTTTTTAGGTCAGGTCCAAGGTCAGTGTAGGGCCTGGGTTTAGGGCTCAGGGTTAGTGTAGTTTAGGTTTAGGGCTAGGCAGTTTTAGGGTTTCAGTGGGGTTTGTATCTTAGAGGTTTAGGGTTTAGTGTGTGGTTAGTTTTAGGGTTTTATGTTTTTTTAAGCAATTAGTAGGTTTTATGTTAATTTAATTTAATTTTATTTTTATTTTATTTTATTTATTTAGTTTACTTATTTTAGTCATTTATTTTAGCTTAGGTTTTATTTTTTTATTTACTTTATGTATAGATTGAGGTTTAGTTTAATTTTTTAGTTTAGTTTTATTTTTATTTAATTCTATATGTTTAAGTTTTATTTTTTATTTTTAGGTTTAAGTTTAGGTTCTTATTTTATTTTTTTTTACATTTAGGTTTTAGGTTTTTTATTTTAGTTTACTTTTTATTTTTAGTTTAGTTATTTTTTATATTTATTTTATTTTATTTATTTATGTTTTGGTTTAGATTTAGTTTATTTTATGTTTAGGTTTATTTTATATTTATTTTAGGTTTAGTTTTTATTTTTTTTGGTTTAGGGTTTAAGTATTCTTTTTATTTATTTTTAGGTTTATTTTTTTACGTTTAAGTTTTTATTTTATTTTATCTTTGTTTACTTTATTTTTATTTTATTTAGGTTTTTTATTCTTATGTTTATTTTATTTTTTAATTTAGTTTTGGTTTTTATTTATTTTATTTTAGTTTATTTTTTCTTTTGAGTTTATTTTATTTTACATTTAGTTTATTTTATTTTATTTTATTTTTTTATCTTTAGGTTTAGGTTTTAGGGTTTTAGGCTTAGTTTCTGTTTGGGGTTTTGGGTTTGGGTTTAGGCTCAGGTTAGAGAGGTTTAATGTTTATGATTTAGGTTTCAGGGTTTGGGTTTAGGCTTTGGCTCAGGCTTTATTTGGGGTTTAGGGTTTAGGGTTTATTTTTGGGGTTTATGGTTTAGGGTTAGGGTTTAGGTCAGGTTTAGGTTTAGGTTTATTTTGGTTAGGGTTTTTTTATTTTATTATTATTTATTTTGGTTTAGGGTTTACATTTAGGGTTTAGGGTTTAGGTTTTAGGTTTTGGGTTCATGTTTTAGTTTAGGGTTTAGGGTTTTTAGTTTTTTTTTAACAGAGAACAAATTTAGATTCAACATTTCTTTTTTTTTTATTTCATCAACCAAGTAACACACCAAGTTCTCCAAGGCACAAGCGACGACATAGATAAAAAATGAGCACGCATAGAGCAAATCAAAAACTCTAGATAACTAGAACAGTCTCTACTATAAAATAAGGTTTCATAAGTAGCAGTTTAGTTCAGCCACTCTTCAATTTGTCCAGTTCCCATCAGAGCCACCTTGACCTCTCGAGTGGCGGGATCCACCATCTTATCCCCGATCTCTCCCTCTGCCACCATGACGGCTATAACCTCTATCACTCCTCCCTCCACCATAACCACCACTGTTCTGACCACCACCTACATATCCACCATAACCTATCTCCCACCACCACTGATAATCGCCACCTCCGCTTCACCTCCACCGCCAGATCTAGATCAACATGGTTGAGTGATGTTCCGCCACAATGTTCTTCCCAATCTTAGGGTTTTGGTTTAGGTTTAGGTTTATTAGGTTTTAGGATTTAGGTTTATTTTTTAATTTATTTAGTTTCATTAGGTTTAGGTTTAAGGATTGGGGTTTGCAGTTTAGGATTTTTTTTTTAAACTCAAATGATTTCATAACAAACAAGAAATTACCAAAACATGCAAGACATTATCCTCTAACAACTAATAAAATAGGATAAAATAAAATGTAATTAAAAAATTCACAAAATAGTATTTCACAAAATAATTTAACTCCAGACAATAAAATTTTATTTGATAAGGCCAACAAAGCTTTGTCAAACAAGTTGAATCCCATATCATCATCGATTCCAGCTCTCTTCCTTCTTCTTCCACTAATAGACAGCGTGAAAGCAGAAGAGTAGGCATCGTAAGTAGCCACAATAAATTTACTAAGATCCTTCAAATAACCTTCTTGGCCTCTGTATGTGTAATCAATGGCAATCGATGGAGAGACATTCTTGTAAGCTTGATGAACATGTGGGCCAGCAAGTTTGGGATAAGAGAGGGCAGTGAGAGAGTGATCATTGAAAGGCCTATCAAAAACTTCGATGAGATCATGTTTAGTGAGGTAAGTACCTAGATCAACACCATCCATCATCATAGATAGATTGGATGACAAGGCCATTTAAGAAAGGTCTAATCCCCACCTTATTGAGGAGTGCAGCCTCTGAGGATCCCACCACATCACCTTTTTTAATTAGCTTAATTAGGGTGATAAATTCAACAGTACCCTTTTTGATCTTAGTTGGGAAATTGAAAACCTAGAAGAAGGAAGTTTGTGAAGGATCCAATGTTGCCTGCAGGAACCACAACATCAATAGGTGACTAACACGGGCAGGAGCACCAACTTTGTATTTTGCAACCTCTTCACTCACTTCTTTAAGATCACCTTTCATAAAAAATCACTCAACGGGTTTAGGTTTGTGGTTTTAGTTAATGTTTGGGTTTAGGGTTTAGGGTTGTTTAGGGTTTAGGTTTAGGGTTTACATTTACTCATTTAAAGTTTAGGTTTAGGTGGTTTTTAGGCTTTAGGTTTAGGTTTTAGCTTGGGTTTGGGGTTTAGGGGGTTAGTTTTGTGGTTCAGTTTTAGGTTTAGGATTTAGGTTTAGTTTTTTTTTTAAATTAAGCAAATAGGTTTAGGATTATTTAGTTTATTTATTATTTCTTTTAGTTTGTTTTATTCTTTATTTTATTTATGTTTATTTTATTTTTATTTTATTTATTTTATTTATTTTTTTATTTTGTTTATTTTAGGTTTATTTTTAGTTGAGTTTTATTTTTATTTTATTTTTAAGTTTAGGTTTTATTTTTTATTTTTAGGTTTAGGTTTAGGTTTTTATTTTATTTTTTAGGTTTAGGTTTAAGTTTTTATTTAAGGTTTGTTTTTAGATTTTATTTTTTAGTTTAGGTTTATGTTTATTTTTAGTTTTGTTTATTTTATTTAGTTTAGGTTTAGGTTTAGGTTTAGTTTATTTTAGGTTTAAATTTTGGTTTTATTTATTTTAGTTTAGCTTAGTTTAAGTTTAAGTTTATTTTATTTTTTTATTTTATTTTAAGTTTAGGTTTTTTTTTGTTTTGGATTTAGGTTTTATTTATTATTTATTTTTAGAATTTTTTTTTAGGTTTAGGTTTTCATTTTATTTATATTTTAGGTTTATTTTATTTTTATTTTACATTTAGCTTTATTTTATTTAGGTTTTTTGAAGTTTATTTTATTTCTTTAATTTAGTTTTGATTTTTATTTATTTTATTTTAGTTTATTTTTATTTTTTATTTTATTTTATTTTTAGGTTTAGGTTTTATCTTAGGTTTTTATTTTATTTTATTTTTTTATTTTATTTAGGTTTAGGTTTTTTATTTATTTTATTTTTAGGTTTTATTTAGTTTAGGATTAGGTTTTTAGGTTTTTAGGGTTTAGGGTTTAGGGTTAATGGTTTATGGTTTATGGTTTAGGGTTTAGGGTTTTGCATTTTAGGGTTTAGGGTTTTGGGGTTTAGGGTTTAGGGTGTAGTGTTTAGTCTTTAGGGTTTAGGATTTTTATGGTTTAAGGTTTAGGGTTTAGGGTTTAGAGTTTTTTTAACTAAAAAGAATTTATTCAAAAAATAGAAGACCATATTAGAGACTAAACTCAAGAAAAGAAACTCTTGCTCAAATGTGAATAGGAGAATCTAAAGAGTTTAGTCCCTTAAACTAATAAATGAAAAGCAATAAAGAAAAAAAAAGACAAAACTAAGAAAGCCAAAAGGAAAAATAGGGAAGAATCCAGACTCAAAGAACCTTGAAGAGATGAAGATCCATAAGAAATGGAAACACAGCAAGCGAAAACAACTCTAGCCATCTAAGAAAAAGAGACCATTAGTAAGACTCCTCCCTCAAGAAGAAAAGACCAAGCGAGAAGAGAACCTACAACCTGCAGAAATCTCGAAGGAGATCAAAAAACATAAGAGAAAAAACTTCAGGTTGAGATATGAGAAAAGAAGGATAATCACAATAATGAGGGCATCAAATCCTAAGTGTATCCAACTTCAAAGAAGGGTTACAAATAGGAAAAGTCACCACAAAATATCAAGGAAAAAATCATATCATATCCCAATCAAAGAAAAATATAAACTATCATAATAGCACCCAACAAACAAAAGTGAAGCTAAGGAAACAAAAGAGAGGAGACCAATAGATAAAATTAACATAAGGCAATCCCAACAAAACAAAATATGAACACCTCTTAAAAGAGGGAGAAAAGAAGCTCACAATCAAAAAAAGAGCCCTCAAAGACAAATAGGACAACAATACTCCAAAGCCACCAAGGCACCAAAGCCCACAACAACACCAATCCAAAGCCACCAAGGCACCAACCAAAGGAAAGGAAACAACCAATGGGCGACCACAATAGAGCACCCAAGAAAAATAGCTCGGGAAGATCAAGTGGACCAAACCAACCAAGAAAAAAAAGAAGATGCTAGCAATAGATAAAATAAATAGCTAGAGAAACAACTAATGGACAAACCACATGCCAAGGACAAAAGGCCCAACCTACCACCAACAAAGAGAAAAAAGAGAACCAAAGAAAGACAAAACCAATAGGAACAAAGCCAGCACAAAAAAACCAACCAAGGGCACCAAAAAAACTCACACATGAAGAAATCCCAAAAAGGAGGAAAATTAGCCAAGAAGCCAATACTAGCAAGAAAACACACAACAAAAGCTCGATAGAGAAAAACAGAGAAAAACCTCCCAAGGATAGGAGATTATTTCCAAGAAGCTTTAAAATGAGTTACCCTCGAGGAGGGGCATAAATCTGAACACTTTTTCTTCTTATAAATAGTTTTATAACCATGTCCTTTCTCCAAAAAATCTCCATCCAAAAATGAATCATTATTGTTATAAAAGGCATGGGGATCATGAAATCAATTTCAAATAAGAGATTATTTAGAATCATCCACAACATTAGACAAAGGAAAATCGAAATAGTATGCATTTCATTAGAAGTGAAAGAAAGAGCAAAAATAGCTTTATTAAAAGACAATTATCAATATTTTCACCTTCCAACTAAAGAGTATCCTCCTTGTCTTCATTCATAAAAGAAGCAAGAAGCAGAATCCATTCAAGTATAATCTTCACGTAAGGGATTAAAATAAGATTCAAATCCCTTAGAAACAGATAGCATATTACCAAAATTTTGAACATATTATCATCCATAGAAAAACCATCATTTTGAACTGAAATAGAACTATTCATAATGAGAGAATTGTCACAGGTATCTAAATCTTATTTTTTAAAAGAAAGATCACCAATATTAAAAAGATTATCACGATCAAAAGTTAAAATATCAAAAATAAGAACTTTCTTTTCACCACCATTCTTAATCAAAGAAGGCAAAGATATAGTCTCTTTCCCATGATCTAAAACAGACATAGGAGAAAGAGAAACAACATCAAATTGGAAGAAATGGTGTTAGCATCAACAATATTCAACCATCATCATGAAAGGACTTATGCACAACATCAAACCATTATAATCATTAACCGACCTCTAAAGTCTTCCCTTTAACGAAATCATCTAAAGAAACACTTAGAGCATGATTATTAGTTAAAACTTTTTCAGAAACATCAAAATTACCTTTCACATTAGACAAATCATTAATAGGTAAAACTTTTTCTGAAGATTCATAAATTTGGTTTTAAAAACATCAAAATTTTGAAAAGCGTATTTTCTATTATCCAACTTGATAGAATCATCAATTTTTTCAACAATTGAATTCTTGATGATTTTCTTCTAAGAGAGGGATGAGCAATAAAGCATTGAAATTTCATGCCCATGAATCTTACAATGATTACAAAAATGGGAAAGTTCTCAAAATAACTTTTGAAAGTAATCACATTTCTTTGAACCCAACCAAATTTCTTTTGGATATTTTTTAGTAATATCAATCTCTACAAGAATTCTAGCAATAGATGATCTAGAAGAAGCAACTGTTGCTTGATCAACTTGCAAAGGCCAACCAAAAATCAACCCAATAGCATAAAGAAATTGATAATTAAATAGTTGAATCCTCATGTTAGGTAAAGAAATCCAAATGGGAACATAGGAGACTCTTCATTAACATCAAACATAGGAGTCCAATTGAATGCATTTGACAATTAAAATAGTAAGAAGCCTAGAAAAAATTACTAATCAAGGTCATTAGAATGTTTAATTAGAACATGCCTTGCATCAATCATAGAAAAGCGGATAAATTTAAGCTATCAAAAAAAGAATGAATATCTTCCATCTTTGGCCGTTTAAATGAAAACTTTCCAATGAAAGAAAAAGCAAAAGGCTCAGTTAATCTTTTAATATCCTCATCTGAAATCATAATTACTGGAGTATCTTTAAAAGTCTTATGAAGCAAATTCAAAGGAGGCTCGGTGGAGGAATTCTTACCAGCTAAAGCCTCTTTGAAAGATTTAATAAGTAATTTAGAGGTAGGCTACCCAAAAATCGATGCCTAGCGGATCCATCGACATAAGGGATTTACCCCATAGATTTCAAGATGCCGACGCCATCAGTCATGGTGTCGTGATAAGAAAAGGTTGAGATCGGCCCAAGGCCAACAATCTATAAGGAATCCAAGAGAGAAAGCACTCAAAAACTCTCTAAGAATGTGAGGGATCACAAAATTGCTTAATAAGAGGGTTCAGTTTAGTTTTAGGGTTTAGGTTTTAGGTTTAGTGTTTATTAGTTATTAGGTTTTATTAGTTTTATGTTATTATTAGTTTATTTAGTTTTATGTTTAGTTTAGTTAGTTTATTTTTAGTTTAGTTATAGTTATTATTATTTTAGGGTTAGTGGGTGGGGGGGGGGTTAGGTTTAGTTTATTAGTTTATTTAGTTTGTTTGTTTATTTCTTGTGGTTTAGTTTGTTTATTTTATTTATTTTAGTTATTATAGTTATTTATAATTATTATTATTAGTTTAGTTAGTTGGTTTATTATTAGTTTTATTTTTAGATTATTATTTTTTTGGTTTATTATTATTTGGTTTATGTTTATATTATTAGTTTTGTTTATTATTATTTAATTTTATTTATTTAGTTAGTTTAGGTTTAATTATTTATTATTTATTAGTTAGTTTATTATTATTTTTATTATTATTAGTTTAGTTATTTAGTTATTGGTTATTATTATTATTATTATTATTAGTTTTTATTAGTTTAGTTATTGTTAGTTAGTTTTTATTATTATTATTATGTTTATTTATTAGTTAGTTTTTTATGGTTATTAGTTTAGGTTTAGATTTATTTTAATTAGTTATTTAGTTATTTATTATTATTATTATTATTTAGTTTATTAGTTTAGTTTTTTAGTTATTTATTTTATTAGTTTAGGTTTATTTATTTATTATTTAGTTTTATTAATTAGTTTTTTTATTTATTAGTTTTATTAATTTTATTAGTTTATTAGTTGGTTATTATTTAGTTTGGTTAGTTATTATTATTTATGGTTTATTATTATTTATTTAGTTAGTTTTTAGTTAAGTTTAGTTTTATTAGTTTAGTTTTGTTAGTTTTATTTGTTAGTTTAGTAGTTTAGTTTATTAGTTTTTTTATTTTTTAATTATGGGTTTAGTTTATTAGTTTATTATTATTAATTTTTAGTTTAGTTTATGGTTTAGTTTTTTTATTAGTTATTATTGGTTATTTATTTATTATTATTATAAGTTTAGTTAGTTGTTTTATTATTAGTTTAGTTTTAGATTAGTTTTTTTTATTTATTATATTTATTAATTTATGTTTTTTTATTTGGTTTTATTTATTTAGTTTGGGTTTAGGGTTTAGTTATTTTTTATTTTTAGTTTATTATTAGTTTTTATTATTATTGGTTTTTTATTGGGTTAGTTAGTTAGTTATTAATTATTATTATTTTATTATTATTATTATTATTATTATTATTATTATTATAATTATTATTTTTATTAATAATTTTTATTAGTTTAGTTATTGTTAGTTAGTTTTATTATTATTATTATTAGTTTATTTATTAGTTTTATTAGTTTAGTTATTTAGTTAACTTTTCTTTATTTAGTTATTTGTTTATTATTGGTAAGTTATTATTAATTTTTTTAGTTAGGTGTTTTATTATTAGTTTATTATTAGTTATTAGTTAGTTTATTAGGTTTAGTTATTATTATGTTTATTTATTAGTTAGTTTTTATGCTTTATTAGTTTAGGTTTATGGTTTAGTTTTAGTTAGTTATTTAGTTATTTATTATTAGTTATTATTATCAGTTTATTAGTCTAGTTTTAGTGTTTATTATTTATTAGGGTTTAGGTTTATTTATTAATTAGTTTAGTTTTATTAGTTAGTTTTTTTAGTTAGTTAGTTTATTAGTTTATTAGTTATTAGTTATAGTTATTAGTTTTAAATTATTAGTTTTAGTTTTATTAGTTTTATTTAGTTTATTATTAGTTTTAGTTTTTTATTAGTTATTATTAGTTTAGTTTATTTTTAGTTTGTTTATTAGTGTGGTCTTTTTGTTTATGTTTAATTTAGTTATTAGTTTGTTTATTAGTTTTGTTAGTTTTTGTTTTTATTAGTTCATTAAATTTCTAGTTATTTTTTAGTTAGTTTAGTTTAGTTTGTTTTATTATTTTTTGTTTTAGTTTATTATTAGTCTTTGTTTATTATAAGTTTATTAGTTTTTATTTTGGTTAGGTTAGTTTAGTGTTTTGTTAGTTTATTATTAGGGCTTAAGGTTTAGGGTTTAGGGTTTCAGATATGGGGTTTAAGATTTTAGGGATTATAGTTTAGGGTTTAGGGTTAGTTTTAGGGTTTAGAGTTTAGTGTTAAGTCTTTTAAATATATTTTTATTTTTTTATTTATATGTTTAGGGTTTAGGTTTTAGGTTTAGGGTTCATGTTTTAATTTAGGGTTTAGGATTGTTCATTGTTTTTATAGAGAACAAATTCAGATTTAACATTTCTTGTTTTAGATTTCATCAACCAAGTAACACACCAAGTTCTCTAAGACACAGGTGATGACATAGATCAAAAATGAGCACGCATAGAGCAAATCAAAAACCTTAGATAACTAGAACCATCTAAACTGTAAAGACATAGTTTCATAAGTAGCAGGTTGGATCGATCGTTCTACCATTTCTCTAGTTCCCATCAGAACCACCCTGGCCTTTTGAGTAGCCGGGTCCACCATCATATCCCCGATCTCTCCCTCCGGAACCACTAAGGCTGTAACCTCCGTCACCCCTCCTACCTCCATAACCACCACTACTGCAATCACCACCTCCATATCCACCAACAAATCCAGATCCCCCACCATCACTCGATGTCGTCCACCCCTTCACCTCTCTTGCTAGATTTAAGCACGGTTGATAGTGATGTTCATGTCATTAAGGTTCTTCCCATTCTTAGGGTTTAGGTTTAAGTTTAGGTTTATTAGGTTTTAGGGTTTAGGTTTATATTTAAATTTATTTAGTTACTTTAGGTTAAGGTTTAGGGTTTGGGGTTTAGAGTTTAGGTTTAGGGTTAGGGTTTAGAGTTTAGGGTTTTAGTTTTAGAGTTTAGGGTTTAGGGTTAGGGATTAAGCCTTAGGGTTTAGGATTTTTTATGGTTTTAGGTTTAGGGTTTAAGGTTTAAGGTTTAGAGTTTAGGTTTTATGGTTTAGTGTTTAGGGTTTAAGGTTTAGGGTTTTTAGGGTTTATGGTTTAGGGTTTAAGGTTAGCTCAGGGTTTAAGGTTAGCTCAGTGTTTAAGGTTTAGGCTTTAGGGTTTATGGTTTAGGGTTTTTAGGATTTAGGGTTTAGGCTTTAGGGTTAGTTTAGAGTTTAGTGTTTAGGGTTTTAGGTTTTAGGGTTTTAGGGTTTAGGTTTTAGGGTTTAGAGTTTAGGGTTTAGGGTTAGTTTAGGGTAGTAGGTTTACGGTTAGTTTTAGGGTTTAGGGTTTAGAATTTAGGATTTAGGGTTTAGGATTTATGGTTTAGGTTTTTTTTTAAAATTAAGTAAACTGGTTGGTTTACCTTTATTTAGTTTTTTTTATTTTTTTAGTTAATTTTATTTCTTATTTATGTTTATTTTTTATTTTTATTTAGTATACTTTATTTATTTTAATTTTATTTATTTTAGTTTCTATTTTTCTATTTTAGTTTATTTTTTAGGTTTAGATTTAGGTTTAGGTTTAGGTTTATTTTTTAGTTTAGTTTTATTACTATTTTATTTTTTAGGTTTAGGTTTTATTTTTTATTTGTAGGATCAGATTTAGGTTTCAATTTTATTTTTTTAGCTTTAAGTTTTAGGTTTTTATTTTAAGCTTATTTTAAGGTTTTATTTTTAGTTTATTTTATTTTATTTAGTTTATGGTTTAGGTTTAGGTTTATTTATTTTAGTTTAGTTTATATTAGTTTAGGTTTAGGTTAATTTTATTTTGGTTATTTTAGGTTTAGGTTTTTGTTTTTAGTTTAGGGTTTAGGTTTAATTTTTTATTTAATTTTAGGTTTATTTTTTAGGTTTAGGTTTTTATTTAGTTTTTATTTAATTTTATTTTTGGTTTGTTTTAATTTTATTTTACCTTTGTATTTTATTTTATTTAAGTTAATTACTTTTAGTTTACCTGTATTTTTTGTTTAGTTTAGGTTTTTATTTATTTTATTTTGGTTTAGTTTTTATTTTTTATTTTATTTTATTTTTAGGTTTAAGTTTAGGTTTAGGTTTAAGTTTTAGTTTGGGTTTTTATTTTATTTTATTTTTTTACTTCATTTAGGTTTACATTTTTTTAATTATTTTATTTTTAGGTTTTATTTAGTTTAGGTTAGGTATTTAGGCTTTTAGGGTTTAGGGTTTATGGTTTAGAGTTTAGGATTTGGGGTTTGGGGTTTAGGGTTTAGGGTTTAGGGTTTAGGGTTTAGGGTTGTAGGTTTTAGTGTTTAAGGTTTAGGGTTTAGGGTTTTGGGTTTAGGGTTTAGGGTTCACAGTTTAGGGTTTTTTAATGTTAAGGGTTTAGAGTTTAGGGTTGTAGGTTTAGGGTTTTGGGTTTAAGGTTTAGTGTTAGCTTTAGGGTTTAGGGTTTTTGAGGGTTTAGTATTTCGGGTTTAAGGTTGGCTTTAGAGTTTATGGTTCAGGATTTAGGGTTTAGGGTTTAAGATTTAGGGTTTAGGGTTTACAATTTTTTAAAAAAATTAAGTAAATCGATTGGTTTAGGTTTATTTATTTTATTTACTTTATTTTTTATTTATTTTAGTTTAGGTTTTTATTTTAATTTATTTTTTAGGTTTAAGTTTAGGTTTATGTTTATTTTTTTAGTTTATTTTTATTGTAAGATTTAGGGTTTTTATGGTTTAGGGTTTATGGTTTAGGGTTAGCTTAGGTTTTAGGGATAGATTAAGGTTCAGGGTTTAGGGTTTACAGTTTATGGCTTAGGGTTAAGGTTTTTTTTAATATTTTTTTAATTTTTAATTTTTTTAATTAAGTAAATTGGTAGGTTTAGGTTTATTTACCAGATCTAGACTGAGACTGGTTGATAGTGATGTTCTTGCCTTCAAGGTTCTGCCTATTCTTAGAGTTTAGGTTTAGGTTTAGGTTTATTAGGTTTTAGGGTTTAAGTTTATTTTATTTTTTATTTAGTTACTTTAGGATTAGGTTATGGGTTTAGGGATTAGGGATAGGGTTTAGGTTTTAGTGTTTAGAGTTTTAGGGTTTAGGGTTTAGGGTTTAAGGTTTAGGGTTTAGGATTTTAGGGTTTATGCTTTTAGGGTTTAAGGTTTACGGTGGGAGTTTAGGTTTTAGGGTTTAGGGTTTTTTAGGGTGTAAGGATTAGTGTTTAATGTCTAGGGTTGTAGGTTTAGGGTTTGGGGTGTAGGTTTTAGGATTTAGGGTTTAGTGTTTAGGATTTAGGGTTTTTAGGGTTTAGGGTTTAGTGTTTACGGTTTAGAATTTAGGATTTAGGTTTTAGGGTTTATCTTTTAGGTTTAGGGTTTAGGTTTTAGTTTAGGGTTTAGGGCTTTCAATTTTTTTTTAAAATTGAACAAATTCATATTCAACATTTCTTCTTTTCAATTTCATCAACCAGGTAACACACCAAAATTTTTAATGCACAAGCGACAACATAGATAAAAAAATTAGCATGCATAGAGCAAATCTAAAATACTGGATAACTAGAACATTCTCTACTATAAAGAGATAGTTTCATAAGTAACAATTAGATGCATTCTTGGTTCTCCGGTTCCCATCGAACCAGTTCCCAGTGGTGGGGTCCACCATCAAATCCCCGATCTCCTCCTTCACCACCACCACAGCTGCAACCTCCGTCGCTCCTCCTGCCTCCATAACCACCACTGCTTTGAACACTACCTCCATATCCACCACCACCTCCAGATCTCCCACCACCACTATGACAACTGCGACCTCTGCCTTTGACTCCACAACCAGATCTAGACTGAGCCTGGTTGACGGTGATGTTCCTGCCTTCAAGGTTCTGCCCATTCTTATGGTTTATTTTTTTTTTAGGAAAAGTTAGAATTTTTTTACCTTAAAAATAAAGGATACAATGCCATTAAAAGGGGTAAAGCTCAAATTTCTACTGCTCACAGAGCTACAAGAAACCGAAATCGCTAAACCACTATCTAAGTACAATGGAAAAAAAATAAAAGAGAAAAAGTAATTGCATAAAAGAAAATCAGAAAGTACACAAAAAGAACTAATAAAACTTAATAAAATAATAAAAGGACTAGTCAATAATAGTTCTTGATCCCTTTGAGAAGGAAAGATAAGCAAGATCCACATCAACAGTACTTGAGTTGGCTGAGTAAAGATCATTCCATCTGTGAAGTTCCAACCTACAAAAGAAATCTGCAAAACACTACAAAGGAAATGGCCATAGCTCTAGGAAAATTGATGAAGGAAACAATTTAGAAAGAGCTAAGAAAGAGAAGGCTCGGGCTTAGTTAAAATCATCTCAAGGGGCAACAATACATATGAGCATCCAAACTTCATGAGAAGGGTTACAATCATATGCATGCTACCAACTAGAGAGAAGATATAGGGAAACATCAAGGACATCATAGCCAACATACCTGATATAAGCAATCATGCAAGGAAAAATAGTCCAAAGTGATCTAGTTCCTACACCAAAAAATATAGAAAAATAGCCAGCTAGCAGCCAACCAGCAGCAAACCCACCAACCAAAACCCACAATAAACCAAACACATAAAGCCAGCATCTCAGAAGTTACATAAAGGTTAGTGGCCGAGAACAACCCACAACTATCTCCAGAGCACTAGCAATCCAAATCCAAGGGAAAAACCTCCACCTAAATAGAAAATTAGTAGAAGATAAGTAGCACTAGAGAAAAGAAAGCCATAAAATAGAGAGACCAAGAGGCATCTAGAAGTTACCATCAAAGCCACCACCAAGGCAGCCAAAAGGAAAGCTAATCCACAATCACCAACCAAGAGGCAAATATTAGGAAACTAAGAGAGCCAACTAAACTAAAGGGAGTCAATACCAACATCAAACATAAAGCCCAAAACACCAAACCACTACACAAGCATCCATGGTAAGACATCATACCAAAAACCCCTCAAACAAAGTCCTAAAATAGGACCAAAACCATAAGAGCTCATATCCTCCACCAACAAAATAATAAAATCAGTCAGATAGGATGAGTAGTAGGGGTGAGGAGAAAACTAACACCCAAAATCGGGAAGCAAAAATAAAGGAAAAATAGCTACACCCAAGGGAGGATAACAAACCCAGGAGCAGACTAGAAACCCAACCAAAAGCACTTAAACCAATCATCAAACACAGATAACACATTCACCCAACCAACCAACCTAGATAGCCAAAATAGCCAAACCATAAAACCAACCGACAAAAGAGCTACAAAAAAAAGAGGGAAAAGAATAACAATAGACAAAGCAACAATCGACTTGGAGATCTCCAAAATAACTAAGAAATAAAAATGGTAGTCACCCAACCAAACTAGAAAAGGCCAAGGAGGACCACCCAACCACAAGCAGGAATACTGTAAGGAAAAGAACAAGGTTAGAGGCAAACAAAACCCCTTCCAAATCCCTAGAGCAGATAGTCACTATAAAAGGGGAAAATGGGGAGATAACAACCACATAACAGTTAACTCAAATTCACATGGTAGATAGAACCAACCAACAGAAACCTCCAAGCCAAACTAGGAAAGAATAACCAAGCTAGAAGAGGCCAATAGTAGCCATAAAAAAATAACCACCCAAAATAGCTAGGCAAATGAAAGAAACAAATAGCGGACCATAGCATCCATCCAATTCAAAAAGATTCAAACCAAAACAAAACTAAAAACCCAACATTCATTGGTAAAAGTATCAAAATTTGGCACAACCACAACCAACAGAGACACAAAATGAGGCAGGAGAAAGAAAAGCGCAGGCTAAGAGGATAGGGAAACCAATTAAAAATTGCACAACTAAGACCCAAAAAATGGCCAGATAAGTATAGAATGGGGTAAAGAGGAAGGGGGTTTAAGTATAAAAATAAACTCACCAAAAATCACTTCCTAGTGAGGGGAGAAGAAAAAAACAATAAAAAATAGATTGAATAAAACCACCATAGCAAAAGATTAACAAAATGGCAGAAGGTTAAAATCTGAGGTAAGGCAGTCTAGTGTTATCCAGATTGATCAGACCACGTAGATTCTTAGGTATGTTATGGTTATCAAATAAAGTGAGCTCATTTAATTCCCCTCCCAAATTTGCTAGGAAATCAACAAAAGAATTACTTTCATGAAGAATGTGAAAAATTTTGTAGCAAACTTGAGAAAGAAGCTTTTTAGTGTGATTAAGAAGATAAAATAAGTCAGCATTTCCCATTTTATTATTAGTAAGCATATCAAGTAAAAGAAGAGCATCAACTTCAATCCAAATATTATAGAGGCCTTTGCTTAAATAAATATCAATAGATTTATTAACAGCCATGAGTTCAGCATAAATAATAAAATAAGCCTTGAGGGAGTAGGCAAAAGCATAAATGATAGTGCCTTTAGATTCCCTAAGAATTCCACCACAGCCATATTTGTTTTGGGAAATAGAACCATCAATATTGATCTTAATAGAATTTTATTTAGGCTTAATCAAATGTATAATGCTAATACTCTTGTAGGAAGGATCAACATGCAAAGTGATACCCAATTTTTAGCCACAAATTTATAACCTCTAAAATGAAAATTACTAATTAAATTTGCATTAAATAATGCATGAATTTTTTCTTTAGTTTTAGCAAGAATCATTTTATGGTTCATAGGGATAACATAATATTTAGCATCATTTTTATCCATCCCAATGAACCAAATAAGGGTAATAGTAATTAAAACTTTGATATGACCTTTCACAATTTTATGGAAACAAACTTTAAGAAGTTGATATAATGAAAGAGAGCCGTGAAAATAGTAAGTGTTAAATAAATCTTCATACCATATCCAAAGTTTGGAAGCAATAGCACCATTGAAAAAAACATGATTAACATTTTCAATATGAAAGAAATAATAACACTTATAAGTTAAGTAAAACCTTTTAAGCTAGAGTAAGGAATCAACCGGGCTGAAGTTATTCAAAATCTTACAAGCTAAAACTGATTAAGAAATGGGAAAGATATTATTCCAAAGTTTAATGAAAACATTAGAGGTGTTCTATTTATTTCTAATAAAATTCCAAACCTCTTTAAGAACAAAATCACCATTGTAAGAGAGCTTAAAAATGATTTGACCTAGTTTATTAGAAAAGATAGTGATGTTACAAACTTGTCAAAAATAGAAATAGGAATGTAGTTCTCAAGTTTATCATTCTAATTGTTATTAAGATGGGTTGTAGGTTTAGTTTCATATGTTTAGAGTTTAGGGTTTAGAGTTTAGGATTTAGGGATTAAAGTTTTTCTTTTTTAAATTAAGTAAACTACTAGGTTTAGGTTTATTTAGTATATTTAGTATATTTTTTATTTATTTAAGGTTTAGGGTTTAGGGTTTAGGTATTAGGTTTAGGGTTCAGGTTTTAGTTTAAGGTTTAGGGTTTTTATTTTTTTTAACAAAGAACAAATTTAGATTCAACATTTCTTCTTTTTGATTTTATCAACCAAGTAACACACCAAGTTTTCTAAGACACAATCAACAACATAGATAAAATAAGCAGAGAGAAATTTAAAACCCTAGAGAACTACCTCTCTATAAAGACCGTTTCATATAGTAGATCAGTTGGACATTCTTCATTTTAGTTCCCAGAACCACCTCTCAAGTAGATCCATCATATCCTTGATCTCTCCCTCCACACCACCACGGTTGTAACCTCCATCTCTCCTCCTGCCTCCCTAACCACCACTACTCTGACCACCAACTCCATATCCACGAGCACCTCGGATCCCCACGCCACTTGATAACCACCACCTCCACCGTTCACCTCCATATCTAGGCTAAGCTGGTTATGATGTCGTTAAGGTTCTGCCCATTCTAAGGGTTTAAGTCTATTGGGTTTTATGTTTTAGGTTTATATATTAACTTATTTAGTTACTTTCAGTTTAGGTTTAAGGTTTGGGGTTTAGGGTTTAGGGTTTAGGGTTTAAAGTTTAGGGTTTTAGGGTTTATGCTTTTAGGTTTTAGGGTTTAGGGTTAGGGTTTAGGGTTTAGGGATTAGTGTTTTCTGGGATTTAGGGTTGTAGGTTTAGGGTTTATAGTTTAGGGTTTAGGGTTTAAGGTTTTTTTTAAAAAAATAATTAAGTAAACCGGTAGGTTAAGGCTTATTTAGTATGTTTAGTTTATTTTTTATTTATTTTAGTTTATTTTCTCTTTTTATTTAGGTTTATTTTATTATTTTATTTAGTTTAGTTTATTTATTTTACGTTTATTTATTTTTAATTTATAGTTTTTATTTTAGTTTATTTTTTTAGCTTTAGGTTTAGGTTTAAGTTTATTTTTAAGTTGAATTTTATTTTTATTTTATTGTTTAGGTTTAGGTTTTATTTTATTTTTTATTTTTTAAGGTTTAGGTTTTTGGTTTTTATTTTAGGTTTATTATAGGTTTTATTTTTTAGTTTAGGTTCATATTTATTTTTAGTTTATTTTATTTTATTTAGTTTATGTTTTTGTTTATGTTTAATTTATTTTAGCTTTAGGTTTAAGTTTTATTTATTTTAGTTTAGTTTATTTTAGTTTAAGTTTAGGTTTATTTTATTTTATTTATTTTATTTTTATTTTTAGTTTAGGGTTTAGGTTTTATTTTTTATTTATTTTTAGGTTTATATTTTAGGTTTAGGTTTTTATTTATTTTTTATTTAATTTTATTTTAAGTTTATTTTATTTTTATTTTACATTTAGTTTTTCTTTTATATAGTTTTTTATTCTTAGGTTTACATTATTTTTAGTTTATTTTTTATCTTTATTTTATTTTATTTTAGTTTATTTTTACTTTTTTATTTTATTTTATTTTTAGGTTTAGGTTTATGTTTTAGTTTAGGTGTTTATTTTATTTATTTTTATTTCTTTATTTAGGCTTATGTGTTTTTATTTATTTTATTTTTAGGCTTTATTTGTTTTATGTTTATGCTTTTAGGTTTTTAGGGTTTAGGGTTTAGAGTTTAGAGTTTAGGGTTTAAGGGTTTAGGGTTTAGGGTTTTAGGGTTTAGGGTTTTATGGTTTAGGGTTTAGGGTTTAGGGTTAGGGTTTACGATTTAACATTTAGGGTTTAGTGTTTAGGCTTTAGGGTTTATGGTTTTTAGGATTTAGGGTTTAGGATTTAGGGTTTAGGGTTTAGGGTTTAGGGTTTAGGGTTAGTTTAGAGTTTGGGGTTTAAAGTTTTAGGGTTTAGGGTTTAGGTTTGGGTTTAGAGCTTTAAACTTTAAGTTTAAGGTTTAGGGTTTAGGTTTAGGGGTTTCAGTTTAGGTTTTTTTAGGTTTTTTTTAGGTTTAGGTTTAAGTTTTAGATGCTTTTAGTTTAAGTTTAGTTTAGTAGGGTTTATTATTTAGGGTTTAAGTTTATTATTTAGAGTTTAGGATTTTAAGGTTTAGCGTTTATGGTTTAGGGTTTAGGGTTAGCTTAGGGTTTATGATTAATTTAGGGTTTTGGATTTAAGGTTTTTATGGTTTAAGGTTTAGGGTTAAAGGTAAGTTTAGAGTTTAGGGTTTAGAGTTTTAGGGTTTTGGTTGTTAGATTTTGGGTTTAGGGTTAGGGTTAGGTTTAGTTTAGGTTTTATTTATAGTTTAGGGTTTAGTTTAAACTTTTGGTTTAGTTGGTTAGGTTTATGGTTTAGGGTTAAGTTTAGGGTTTAGTTTTTAGGTTTAGGGTTAGTTTTAGGGTTTAGGTTTTTTAAAAAAATTAAGTAAACCGATAGGTTTAGGTTTATTTAGTTTATTTAGTATATCATCTATTTATTTTTTTTATTTTATTTTTATTTTTATCAGGTTTACGTCATTTATTTTAGGTTTATTTATGTTAGTTTAGGTTTTTTATTTTAGTTTATTTTTTAGGTTTAGGTCTAGGTTTAGGTTTATGTTTATTTTTTTAGTTTAGTTTTTTTTGGATTAGGTTATATTTTTTATTTTTGGGTTTAGGTTTAGGTTTTTATTTTATTTTTTTTAAGTTTAGGTTTTAGGTTTTTATTTAAGGTTTATTTTATTTTTTTAGTTTATATTTAGGTTTAATTTTAGTTTATTTTAGTTTATTTATTTTAGGTTTAGGTTTAGGTTTAGTTTTAGTTTATTTTTGGTTTAGGTTTAGGTTTTATTTATTTTAGTTTAGTTTATTTTAGTTTAAGTTTAGGTTTATTTTATTTTTATTTTAAGTTTAGGTTTTTCTTTTAGTTTAGGGTTTATGTTTTCTTTTTTATTTAATTTTATATTTTATTATTAGGTTTATTATTTTGGTTTAATTTTCTATTTACTTTTTATTTTATTTTATTTTATTTTAAGTTTATTTTATTTTTATTTTAGGTTTAGTTTTTATTTTATTTAAGTTTCTTAATTTTTTGGTTTTTATTTATTTTGTTTTCAGTTTTGGTTTTTATTTGATTTATTTTATTTTCTTTTTAATTTTATTTTTAATTTTGATTTTTGGTTTAGGTTTTAGTTTATGTTATTATTTTATTTTATTTTTTACTTTATTTTAGTTTAGATTTATTTATTTATTTTATTTTTAGGTTTTATTTAGTTTAGGTTTAGGTTTTTAGCTTTTTAAGGTTTAGGGTTTGGGGATTAGGGTTTAGGGTTTAAAGTTTATCATTTTTTTAGGGGTTTAAGGTTTATGGGTTAGGGATTAGGGTTTAGGGTTTAGGTTTCAAGGTTGAGGAATTAAGGATTAGGGTTTTAAGGTTTACAATTTAAGGTTTTTAGGGTTTAGGGTTTAGGGTTTAGGGTTTAGGTTTTAGGCTTAGGGTTCAAGTTTTAGTTTAGGGTTTAAGGTTTTCAATTTTTTTTAACAGATAATAAATTCAGATTCAACATTTCTTCTTTTGTTTATTTAGTTTATTTATTTTAGTTTTTATTTTTATTTATGTTTACTTTTTATTTTGATTTAGTTTAGTTTATTTTTTTTAGGTTTATTTATTTTAGTTTAGTATTTAAGTTTGGGTTTAGGCTTAGGTTTATTTTTTACTTGAGTTTTATTTACCTTTTATTTTTTAGGTTTGGGTTTCATTTTTTGTTTTAAGGTTTAGGTATAGGTTTTTATTTTATTTTTTAGGTTTAGGTTTTCGGTTTATTTTTAGGTTTTATTTTTTAGTTTAGGTTTATGTTTATTTTTAGTTTATTATATTTTATTTAGTTTAGGGTTTAGGTTTATGTTTTATTTATTTTAGTTTAATTTTTTTTAGGTTTAGTTTTATTATTATATTGTTTTTTTATTGTTATTTTAGGTTTAGGTTTTCTTTTTTTTAATTTAGGGTATAGGTTTTCTTTTTTATTTATTTTTAGGTTTAGTTCTTTGGCTTAGGTTTTTATTTAGTTTATATTTTATTTAATTTTAGGTTTATTTTATTTTTTATTTTATATTTTATTTTATTTAGGTATATTGTTCTTAGGTTTATTTAATTTTTTTTAGTTTAGTTTTGGTTTTTATTTATTTTATTTTTGTTTATTTTTATTAGTTTATTTTATTTTATTTTTAAGATTAGGTTTAGGTTTCACTTTAGGTTTTTATTTTATTTTATTTTTTTATTTAGGTTTAGGTTTATTTAATTATTTTATTGTTAGGTTTTATTTAGTTTAGGTTTAAATCTTTAGGATTTTATGATTTCAGGTTTAGTGTTTTAAGGTTTAGGGTTTAGGGTTTAGGATTTAAGGTTTAGGGTTAGTTTAGCATTAGGGTTTAGGGTTTAGGGTTTAAGGGTTTAAGGTTTACAGTTTAAGGTTTAGGGTTTAGAGTTTTAGGGTTTAGAGTTTAAGGTTTAGGGTTATTTTTATGGTTTAGGGTTTACAGATAGTATTTTTTAAAATTATTTTTATTTTTTATTTTTTTAAATGAAGTAAACTAGTAGGTTTATGTTTATTTAGTTTGTTTTTTATTTATTTTATCATTTTATTTTATTATTATTTTTAATTAGTTTAGTTTATTTATTTTATGCTTATTTATTTTAGTTTAGGTTTTTTTTAGTTTCTTTTTCAAGTTTAGGTTTAAGTTTAGGTTTACATTTATTTTTTAGTTTAGTTTTAGTTTTATTTTATTTTTAGGTTTAGGTTTTATTTTATACGTTTTGGTTTAGGTTTATGTTTTTATTTTATTTTTTTAGGTTTAAGTTTTAGATTTTTATTTTAGGTTTTAATTTTTAGTTTAGGTTTAGATTTATTTTTAGTTTAATTTATTTTATTTTAGTTTATTTTTATTTTAATTTAGCTTTTAGTGATTTATACAATAGATTTGATACCAAAGAAGGTGAAAGATGTATGTATAAGTTATTGAACCAAAGAGATAGGAGAAGTAAAGACATAGTTCAAGTGAGGTGTATTAAGAATGAAAATAATAAAATGCTTTTTTTTAGAAAAATATATTTAAAATAGGTGGATAAGGTATTTTGATAAACTTTTCAATGAAGGATTTGAAAGCACGATTGATTTTAGCAACCTTAATACCCTAAACAAAAATAGAGAATTTCATTTTTATCATCGTATTAGTATATTTGAAGTTTATGAAACTTTAAAGAAAATGAAATGTGGAAAAGCAGTAGGACCGAATAATATTCCAATAGAAGTGTGGAAATGCTTAGGAGATCAAGGAATTTCTTGGCATACAAATTTTTTTAATGTCATTTTAAAGACTGAAAAGATGCCAGATGAGTGGAGAAAGAGTTTGTTGGTTCCTATATTTAAGAATAAAGGTGATGCACAAGAGTGTGCAAATTATAGAGGAATTAAGTTAATGTGCCATACATTAAAAATTATGGGAGAGAGTGAAAGCATAGGTTACGATGTGATACAAGTTTCTCACAATCAGTTTGGTTTCATGCAAGGTAGATCTACTATGGATGCTATACATTTGTAAAGGGGTTTGATGGAGAAGCATAGTGAAAGTAAGAAGGATCTACATATGATATTTATTGATTAGAGAAAGATTATGATAAAGTTTCAAGAGATGTTCTTTGGAGAGTTCTAAAATAGAAAGGAGTTAATATTGGTTATATTCAAGTCATTAAGGATATGTATACTAGAGATGTTACTTGTGTCCAAACACAAGGAGGATTGGCAAAATATTTTCCTATTTCAATTGGATTACATCAAGGATCAGCTTTAAGCCCTTATCTTTTCTACTTTAGTTATGGATGTTCTTACTAGGCATTTACAACAAGATGTACCTTGGTGTATGCTTTTTGCTGATGACATTCTTCTTGTTGATAAGACTAGAGAGGGAGTCCAACAGAAACTTAAATTATGGAGGTCAACTCTAGAGTCTAAAGATTTTCATTTAAGTAGATCTAAAACTGAATATATGGAGTCTAATTTTAGTTGTAGATGTTCTAGTAATAGTGTTGTGACATTAGGTGAACAAGTCATTAATAAGAGTGAGTGATTCAGATATTTAGGCTGTATTGTCCAAAATGATGGTGAAATAGATGGAGATGTTATTAGTATAATTCAAGTTGAATGGTTGAAGTGGAGGAATGCATCTGGCCTATTATGTGGTAGAAATGTTCAACTTAAACTTAAGGGAAAATTTTATAAGATGGTGGTAAGACCTGGAATGATTTATGGTGCAGAATGCTGGCCAATAAAAGAGAAGCATAAGACTAAGTTAAGTGTTACAGAGATGAGGATGCTTAGGTGGATGAGTGGCATTACTCTTAGGGATAGAATCCAAAATGAGTATATTCAAGAAAAAGTTGGAGTAGCTCCAGTGGTAGATAAGATTAGGGAGAGTCACCTTAGATGGTTTGGCCACATAAAGCGTCGGTCATCCGATGACCAATTAGAGAGTAGATACATTAGATTTGCCTTATGTTAAGAAAGGTAGAGGTAGACCTAAAAAGACTTGGTTAAGATGTATAAAAAATGATCTTAGTATACTTGATTTAAATGAGAATTTGACACATAATAGGACACAATGGAGACGAAGGATTCATGTAGCCGACCCACCGAGTGGGATTAAGGCTTGTTGTTGTTGTTGTATTAGATTTTTCTTAAATTAGGGTTTAGGTTATTTTTTAATTTATTATTAGGTTTACCTTTTAGGTTTTTATTTTATTTGATTTGATTTTATTTTTGGTTTATTTTATTTTAATTTTAGGTTTAGTTTTTTTTTTCTTAGCTTTTTTTTTTTTAGTTTAGTTTAGGTTTTTATTAATTTAATTTTTAGTTAAGTTTTTAAGTTTTTTATTTTATTTTCCTTTTAGGTTTAGGTTTAGGTTTTAGTTTATCATTTTATTTTATTTTATTAATTTATTTTGGTTTAGTTTTTTTCATTTATTTTATTTTAAAGTTTAATTTAATTTAGGTTTAGGTTTTTAGCTTTTCAGGGTTTAGGGTTTAGGGTTAGTTTAGTGTTTAAGGTTCTGGGTTTATGTTTTAGGTTTAGGGTTTAGGGTTTTTGGTTTTTTTAACATAGAACAAATTCAGATTCAATATTTCTTCCTTTCGATTTCGTCAACCAAGTAACACAACATGTTTTGTAAAACACAAGTGACTACATAGATAAAAAATGAGCATGCATAGAGCACATCAAAAACCCTAGATAGCTAGAACCATCTCTACTGTAAAATCATAATTTCATAAGCAGTAAATCGGGTCAGCTATTCTTCAATTTTCATTTTATTTAGTTTATTTATTCTTAGGATTTTTTTATTTTATTAGTTTAGTTTAGCTTTGTATTTATTTTATTTTAGTTTATTTTTATTAGTTTATTTTATTTTATTTTTAGGTTTAGGTTTAGGTTGTAGTTTAGGTTTTTATATTTATTTATTTATTTCATTTTATTTAGGTTTAGGTTTTTTTACATATTTTACTTTTAAGTTTTATTTTATTTAGGTTTAGGTTTTTAGATTTTTAAGGTTTAGGGTTTAGGGTTTAGGGTTAAGGTTTAGGTTTAGGGTTTAGGGTTTAGCATTTAGGCTTTAGGGTTTAGGGTTTTACGGTTTAGGGTTTTTAGTGTTTATTTTTAAACCAAGAGTGTAGGATTATTTAGTTAATTTAGTTAATTTTTTATTTATTATAGTTTATTTTACTCTTTATTTTTATTTATGTTTACGTTTTATTTTCAATTACTTTAGTTTATTTATTTTAGTTTTTTTAAGATTTAGGTTTAACTTTATGTTTATTTTTTAGTTGAGTTTTATTTTTAATTTATATTTTAGGTTTAGGTTTTATTTTTTTATTTTTATTTTTAGGTTTAATTTTTTATTTAATTTTTTTAGGTTTATATTTTAGGTTTTTAAATTCAGTCAATTTTTAGGTTTTATTTTTTAGTTTAGATTTATGTTTAGTTTTAGTTTATTTTATTATATTTAGTTTAGGTTTAGTTTACTTTAGGTTTAGCTTTTATTTATTTTAATTTATTTTAGTTTAGACTTAAGTTTATTTTATTTTTATTTTAAGTTTAGAATTTTTTTAGTTTAGGGTTTAGGTTTTATTTTTTTATTTATTTTAGGTTTTATTTTAGGTTTATTTAGGTTTAGTTTATTTATTTTATTTTAAGTTTATTTTATTTTAATTTAGGTTTAGTTTTATTTTATTTAGGATTTTAGTTTAGTTTAGGTTTTATTTATTTATTTTAGTTTAGTTTTATTATAATATTTTAGTCAGTAGTTTTAGTTTATGTTTTATTTTATTTTATTTTATATTATTTTAGTTATCATATTTTGTTTATAATTTAGGTTTTATGTTAGGAGGGTCAGGTTTGGGGTAAGATTTGGGTAGGGTTTATGTTTTTTGGGAGGGTTTAGAGTTTAGGGTTAGGGGGGTCAGTGTATTTAGGGTTTATGGTAGAGTCCTTTTAGGTTTTGGGTTGTGATAGTAGGGTCAGGGTTTTGGTTGGGTTAGGATTTGGGTTAGCTTTGTGGATTTTTTTTAATTTAAGTAGGTTTAGGTTTATTTAATTTATTTTTTATTTATTTTAGTTTATTTTTTTATTTATTTTAGTTCATTTTATTTTTTTTTATTTTTACCTTTATTTAGATTAGTTTATTTATTTTAGGTTTATTTAATTTCGTTTAGGTTATTTATTTTACTTTATTTTTTTGGTTTAGGTTTATGTTTATCTCTATTTTTTAGTTTAGTTTTATTATTATTTTATTTTCTAGGTTCAAGTTTTATTTTATTTTATTTTTAGGTTAAGCTTTTTATTTTATTTTTTAGGATTTAATTTAGGGTTAACTTTTAGGTTTTATTTTTTAGTTTAGATTTATGTTTATTATTATTTTATTTTATTTCATTTAGTTTAGGGTTTAGTTTTAGTTTATTTTATGTTTAGGTTTAGGTTTAGGTTTTATTTATTTTAGTTTAGTTTATTTAGTTTAGTTTATTTTATTTTATTTTAGTTTAGTTTTTTTAATTTATGGTACTGTAGTTTTGGTAGGGTTTAGGGTTTAGGATCAGGGTTTAGGGTAGAGTTTTTTTAATTAAAACAAGAGGTTTAGGTTTATTTAGTTTATTTATTTTTATTTATTTTTTTTATTTTATTTATTTTTATTTTATTTTAGCTAGATTAATTAGGTTTATTTATTTTAGTTTAGGTTTTATTTTAGTTTATTTTAGGTTTAGTTTTAGGTTTTGGTTATTTTTTAGGATTAGGTTTTATTTATTTTTTAGTTTAGTTTAGTTTAGATTTTATTTTAGGTTTAGGTTTTAAGTTATTATTTTAGTTTAATTTTAGTCATTCGTAGTTTAGGTTAGGTTTATTTTTAGTTTATTATATTTTATTTAGGCTTTAGTTTTGGTTTAATTTTAGGTTTAGGGTCAGTTTTATTTATTTAAGTTTAGTTTATTTTAGTTTAGTCTTTATTTTAATTTTATTTTAGGTTTATATTTTAGTTTATTTTAGGTTTTTTTATTTATTTTATGTTTTATTTTAGGTTTTTTTATATTTAGGTTTTATTTAGTTTTATTTTATTTTATTTTAGGTTTATTTTATTTCTTTGTTCTTTAGTTTGTATTTTATTTAAGTTTTCTATTTTAGTTTTACCTAGTTTTTTATTTATTTTATTTTAGTTTACTTTAGTTTTATTTTATTTTCTTTGTTTGGTTTTAGGTTTAGGTTTAGGTTTTAGTTTATGTTTTATTTTATTTTATTTATTTTATTTTATTTTGGTTTATGTTTCATTTTATTTTATTTTAAGTTTATTTATTTTAGTTAAGATTTCACCTTTGTGTTTTTAGGGTTTGTGGATGGGGTTGGGGTAGGGTTTAGGTTCTTTGGGCTAAGGTTTAGGATTTAGGGTAGGGTAGGTGTGGTGTGGTATTGGATATGGGTCTGCTTGGGTTTTAAATTAAGTAAACTATTAGGTTAAGATTCATTTTGTTTATTTTTTATTTATTTTAGTTTATTTATTTTAGGTTTGTTTTATTTAGTTTAGGTTTAATTTATTTTATTATTCAGTTTAGAGTTTATTTTTAGTTTAGTTTATTTCTTTATTTTTAGGTTTTGGTTTTTTTTAGTTGGTGTTCACTTTTTTAGGTTTAGGTTAGGTTTTATTTGAGATTTTTTAGGCTTTATTTTTTTAGTTTAGGTTTAGGTATATTTCATTTTATTTTATTTTATTTAGTTTAGTGGTTTAGTTTATTTTATTTAGGTGTAGGTTTAATTTATTTTGTTTAGTTTATTTTAGTTTAGGTTTATTTATTTTATTTTGTTTATTTTAGGCAGGGTTATTTTAGTAGAGGTTTATTTATTTATTTATTTTATTGGTATATTTAGGTTTAGGTTTTATTTTATTATTAGGTTTATTTTATTTTACATGGGTTTATTCTTTTAGGTTTTATCTTGGTTTATTTTATTTTAGTTTAGGTATTTATTTATTTTATTTGAGTTTAGTTTTAGTTTTAATTATTTTATATGAAGTTTAGGTTTAGTGTGTTTTATTTTATTTTATTTTCTATTTTAATTAGGAGTTCTTATATTTATTTTATTTTAGGTTTTATTTTGTTTAGGTTTAGGTTTTATGGTTTAGGGTAGTAGGGTTTAGGGTTTCTTGTTTAATGCCAGTTTTATGGTTTGTGGTTTTAGGCTTAGTGTTTGGGTAGGTTTTAGGGTTTAGGGTTGTATTCTTTAAGGTTTAGGGTGTAGGGTTTAGGGTTTAGGGTTTAGGGTTTAGGTTTAGGGTTCAAGTTTTAGTTTATGGTTTATGGTTTATGGTTTTTTTTAATAGAGAACAAATTCAGATTCAACATTTCTTCTTTTCGATTTTATCAACCAAGTCACAAACCAGGGAGGTAATTGAATGACCTCCTTGAGGCTTGCTAAAGCCTCATGTTCCAGGGATGTCCAGACTATATACCCATTACCATTCAATCTTACATAAATCAACACATGAATAGAGGAAAGAGAACTCAACAGTCATACACTTAAGCTATAAGCACATGCATTTCTTATGTATTTATAACTAGCATCATAAGACATATTATTATTCATTTATAAGCTTTTGAAAAATGCATTTAGATTTAATAGTGATAATAGCCACATATATTAAATTAAATAAACATGCAAGCTTAAATTAAGGAAATCTATTTTATTTTACTTGATTTTCAAAACATGGATGCATGAATTCAAATGACATACCAAATTTAACATGATTGTAAAGAGAACAATCAGATATAAGCACGTGATTCATTCAACCAAACTAGTTCTTAAGGACAATCAAATCAAATAAGATTATTTAAAGCAAACCAAAGCTTCTTTATTAATTAAGTTTTGGATTTGATTCGATTTAAGAAAGAGAAGAGACATCATCATTTGTTGTTTTAAACCCATTCCCACATTAGTGATTTGATTTAATTTAAGGAAATGTAATTAAGTTGATTTTATCATTTAATTAAGTTGAACTCTTAATTAGATGAATTAATTAACCTTACCTATGTCACCTTAAAATAATTAACTAAATAATTATGAGATATCGTGATATGCATGGAAAATAAACTTGCAATGATCCTAGAAAATAAAAGGGGTGTAATGAAATTGGCTCATGATTAATAGTTAATTAGATTAAAGGACTTCATTAATTACTCTTATGGTTTTCCTACACATGTGGACTAACCATAATTTCATTAAACTCCTTTAGGTACGTGATCTAACGTCACACGAGTGAGGGAGAATGGAGTTCATCTACCATTGCTCACTTGATTTGAGCTTACCCGAGCTCTGATTAACTCTAAAAGGATCTCACACCTTCATGACATCAATTAGAGGGGATCCAATGATCAAGATCACACGAGATGCAAGTTTTCTTCAAAAAGCTCCTATAAATTTTTGCCTAAGGATTGGTTTTGAAAGCATACCTCAGGAGCTCAAGACTGGCAGCTCAAACTATTGAGAAAGCTTCATCTAGTGGAGATGAAGCCCTGTTGAGCAACAATTGGATCAATTCCTTAACGTTATCTCAGATGGCAAAGAACCGATGATTTGGAGCTTGACTTTGATTGAAGTCCCACCTCTGGTACTTGGGAAGCTTGAGAGATGATTCATTCTTGTCAACGATGCCTAGGGCAAAGTGAATTTGAGTTTGATGGAGAAATAGGAAACTTAGGTCAGAAATGGGAGTGTCTTATTTTGTGACAGACAGGAATGGCTTTTCTCGATCGAGGAACAAGCTTGGGAGCATAGGGTATGGCTCTAGTGGGTCATCTTCGATAGCTAGGGCTCTGTGAGATGATTTTTGTGTGTTTGAGTGGAAACGAGGGGGTGTATGCCCCCTTTCATCATGATCGAATGATCGGATCAAATTTGTCTTCTGGCCGGCCACCATCTCGTGGAGTCGGGTGTAAGTGAGTTGGCTCTTGGTTGGTTGAAGGTGTGGAGGTGGCTGCCAAGGAGGAATCATGGGTGTTCTATGGGTTTCAAATGCTCTAATGGGGAGGGTGAGGTTATTTTACCTCCCATGGGTCATGGCCAACCCAACCACTCCTTAGGTTAGGTTGGAAGTGTCCTAAGTGCCTAAGTGGACCATTAGGAGAGTACCAAGTGGCCAAGGAATAGAAATAACTACTTACATGGGTGATTTGTCTCATGTGAAGCCATTGACCTAAGGGTAGAATGATTATTTGGCATTGAATTTGATTTGGGCAGATTTGAAATACATATGGGTAGGACGACCTGACCTCCACTAGGAAGAGGAAAAGGCCAGTTTAGAGCTTGTCCCAGTGGTGGAAAACCTCATTATTGGCCACCCAATAGAAGATATGTCCTAGCTACAAGGAGTACACTTGCTATCCATATAAACTTAGAATCTAGTTCATAGGATGTGTCTTTTATGGTTAGCACACCAGCAAGCTCTTCTCAGTAGTAGATTCCCTTGGCGGTGACACTTGAGCTAGATAGTGATGAACACCGGGCTCTAAAGCAAAGCATAAGTATATACAAGTCTATATGTGAAATAGTCAGGCATCAGTTGGGAACCTTAGCTCTAACCCCACTTTCCTCTCAAAAAGCTAATGGTTTGGTAATTAAGGAAGCCCCTAAGTCATCCATAGGTGTGACGACTTGGAGGTTCTTTTAGGGAGCATCATCCTCAAGTCAAGAAGTTGATGCAGAACTTGAGGATGATTCATATAAAAATTTAAAAGAATTACCTTTTGATTGGTACTTTCCTTGTGTTTATAATTTAATAAAGAAATGGTTAATCCCACATACTTGGTCAAAGCCTAAGTCAGACTACTTTGAAAGAATATGGAATAATAAATGCAAAAGCTCTCAATCAAGACCAGGACTAGGATTCAGTATAGTGAGTCAAGTCGATGATGACGATTATTTCTTAGTCTTCACTAATCATTTCTAATTTGATAGGTTCTTTTCAAATCACATTAACTTATATGAGGAGTTGTGCTTAGAAACTTCAGATGATCCAGATAATTTTGAAGTCAAAGATGCACTGCTAGAGTTTGAAGAAGAGATCAAGTAAACCATCGATGAGCTCAAGGAAATCAACTTAAGAATTGAAGAAGATCCATGCCTAACATACATCAGTTCTTTGTTGAATGAAATTGAAACCAATGATTTAGTTAGGCTATTGACTAAGTTTAAGGACTGCTTTGCATGGACTTATGAAGAGATGCCTAGATTGGCTCCTAATGTAGTGATCCATAAACTATCAATAGAGCCTCCTGCTAACCCTATCAAGTAGGCTCCTAGACATGTGACACATAGAACAATAGGTCATTTAAGTAAAAAATTGATCGATGTTGGCTTCATCCGAGAAGAAAAATACCCTACCTGGTTAGTTTGTGTCATCCCAGTTAAGAAAAAGAATGGCCAAATTCACATAGGTGTTGATTTTAGAGATTTAAATAAGGCATATCTAAAAGATGAATTTCCACTACTAATCTCAGAGCTGATGGTGGACATTTCCTTAGCTCATGCAGTCTTCTATTTTATGGATGGACCATCTATATATAACCAAATAAAAATCACCCCTAAAGATGAAAGAAACACTACTTTTAGAACCCCGATCAAAATCTATTGCTACAAGGTCATGCCTTTTAGCCTTAAAAATGTTGGTGCTACATAGTAGCGGGCTATGACTCAAATCTTTGACGAACTCATTCATCATCAAGTCAAGTGCTATGTCGATGGTCTTATGGTCAAAAGTAGAGAAAATAAAGACCATCTATTGATTTGAGAGTAGTTTTTGAACAGTTAAGATGATTTAACCTCAAAATGAACCCCGTCAAATGTGCATTCGGAGTAGCTTCATGGATATTCCTTGTGTTTTTTGTCTGACACCAGGGAATCGAAATCAATTTGGAGAAGATCAAGGCGATATTAGAAATGCCCCTAAAAGTTTAACTCAACTTAAATAATTCCAAGGGAGGTTGGCATATCTAAGATGCTTTATATCCAACCTATCAGGAAGATGTCAGCCATTCTCAGCACTTGTAAAAAAAGGATGCCAAGTTCAAGTGGGATGATAAGTGTGAGCATGCCTTCAAAGACATTAAGCATTACCTGATGATGCTGCCAGTTCTAGCAGCCCTATCCTGGGCAAGCCACTCATACTTAACACTGCAACGTTAGATGACTCCCTTGGTGCTTTGTTGGCCCAAGCCAATAATGAAGGGAAGGAAAATGCACTCTACTACCTCACCTATCATCTAATCCCTACTAAGGCTAATTATTAACTCATTGAGAGGCATTGACTAGCTTCAATCTTTGCATCATAAAATTTATAGTACGACATGCTTCCTCATAAGGTGAACTAAATCTCTAGGATGAATCCATTATAGTATCTCATGACACGACCGATGCTATCTGGATGGTTGGCATGATGGTCCATGATCCTCTTGCAGTTTGACATTACCTTCATACCCCTTCATATAGTGAAAGGACAAGCACTAGCAAATTTATTAGTAGCACACTCACTTCCTGCTAACTTTCTTCTTAATGATGGTTTACCTGATGAATAAATCATGAACTTAGGGGATACTAGCATTCCCCACTGGGAGATGTACTTTGATGGTGTGGCTTCCTATTCAAGAGGAGAAGAACCATAATCTACTACTCTAAGGAAGGCATGGGTAGGAATGGTGTGATGAGATTCTCATATCATCATCCCAATCTTACCATAATGAAATTGATGAGGCTCACGATTGTCGTGTAGAGTTAGGCTTTACTCAGAATCAAGATCATCAACATCTTCTTGGATTCTTAACTAGTTATCAACCAAATCCCTGGGTCCTATAAGGTTACAAAGCCCAAGCTCCATCACTACCACAAGTACACCATGGATTTATTAGCCCAAATCTCAGAGGTTACCATTAATAAGATTCCTTAAGGAGAGAATATCATACCATATGCTTTAGCCAAGCTTGCCAAAGAGTTGGCATGTCTGGAAGATGAGACCATATCAATAAAGGTCCAAATTAGATAAGTCTTATCCCTTATTGATATTAAACTCATCAAAAAGTACTCTCTTGAATGGGAGGTTTTCATTTCTAAGAAGGATGAGGAGATAGACTTGAGGTAACTATTCATGGATTACCTAAATAAAGAAAACTATCTCAAGAGAAGTCCCAAGCCCATTAGATGAAGCAGAGAGCCAAGTTGGAGTTCTAGGCAGAGAGCCAAGTTTTATTTTAAGTAGAATGCCAAGTTGCGGTTTAAAGAGCTCAAAGGATTGAAAAAGAGATGCATGTAGGCATGCCAAAACCTCGAGTTGTAGACAGCTAAAATGATTCAAGCTCACAACAAGTTGGCTAATCCTAGAGCTTTTCAAGTAGGACATCTTATTTTAGCTCTAAGAAGATCGATTGTTGCCTGTCGTAGGATGGGAGGTGAGTTTGAACCCACCTGGGAAGATCCTTTTGTCATAGAGAAGCATACCAAGGAGGATCTTATCAGCTTATTAATTATAAGGGAGAGCACCCAATTCTTCCAATCAATGGGCTCTACTTAAAGAAATAGTATAAATCATGTTTCAAAATAATTATCATCAATAAAATTCCATTCAATTCAATCTCTTTCATGTTAAAAGTATTCTTGTTTGTGAATCCACCACGATGAGTTTAGGGTAGTTGTAAGGAACCCGAGTGGTGTCCTACTCTTCATCAACATAACACAAACATAAACAATATACAAACATATATAATAAACATATATATTTTGTATCAGGCTACTCTTAGTTAAGATAACACCCCCAATGGCATTCACTTAGTAGATACTCTAGGTCGGGCTGATCTGCTACCCTAGTAGTGTGTCACCCTAGTGGTCTTCTTGCTTTGGAGGATGTAAGTCTGCTATGCTTTCATTCCTTGCTTATCCACTGCACACCAATGAGTGCCTTGTTAGTTTGGTAGGCCTTATTACGTGGTTGATATGCTACCTCATGTTGGCTTCACTTATGAGGATGTGAGTCTGTTATGCTTTCTTCTTGAATTAGCTTTCGTGCATTGACTGGGTTGAGCATATTTGAGATTTAGGATAAGTTCCCTAGCGGCTCCTTCCCTCATGACTACTTCAAGTCTAGGTCTAGTCCTTCCTCAGGTCTCCCCGCTTAATAGTTACTCTAGGTCAGATAGCATCTATCCCGACAATGGTAGACTATCGCGATGATCAGTTTTTCTTGGAAAGTTGTAAGCCTACACGCTTTCTTCCCAAATTGATCATTGCACACTGACAAGCACCTTAGGTTGGTTGGTTCTCACTATGTTGATGGATACACCTTAGGTTGGTTAGTTGTCACACCTTATGATACACCATTCATGGCAGATATAAGTCTGTTATGCTTTCTCATTGAGTTGGCCAACGTACAAGATTTCTTTTATAGGGCTCAGGATAACACCCCTAGAAACACCTCCCCTATAAGCACTATATTTTGATAACATCCTTTACGATTCCATTTTGACACTACCCGGGTTAGTAGTGGATTGGACAGTTCTCCTTTCCTAGTAACGACTCCTATGGTTAGAGAATTCATCCTGTGGATATGCAAATTCTCCCTTGGTCTAGTAATGCAGAGGTCAGGATGACATAGCCCCTTCTGTGGTTAGGGTCCACACAAATATATAAACAAAATATATATTCACTTGGGGATTAGGAGGACACCTAGGTACCTTTTCCCAAGCGGTATCTTATTTAGGCGGTGTCGGAAAACTCCTTATAGGAATCACCTAACTACTCTTGAGTTGATATAAGTCCCCAGCAACATTCACTCAGTAGGCGCCCCTAAGTCGGGTTCGATTTGATGTGTTACCAATAGGTCACCCCAAGGGTTATTCTTTGCTTTAGAAGATGTAAGTCTGCTATGCATTTTTCCTTGGACAACCGTTGCACACCGAAAGGCAACACCTTAGGTTGGATAGCTCTACCCCACAGCCAGTAGACTATTCCTTTGGATTTATAAATCTTAGATAGACAAGAAGTTCTTCTCTGGGTCCATCGCACACCAACATGGTGCATAAATTAAATCTAACAAATTTGATCGATCTCACATCTCCAGCAGATATGCCCATAATTTGAAATCAAACTAAACTAAACAAACCACATCAAATCACATGAAATTAAGATTAAATTAACCTTGACTACTTTTGAGTTGACATAAGTCCCCAATGACATTCACCTAGTAGTCGCCCTAGGTCAGGTTCGATTTGTTGTGCATCTAACTTGTCACCCTAGTGGTTGTTCTTCACTTTGGAAGATGTAAGTCTGCTATACCTTCTTCTTAGCACAGTCATTGCAATTGAAAGGCAACCCCTTTAGTTGGCTAGCTCTTCCCCACAATCAGTAGAATATCCCTTTGGATTTGTAAACCTGAGGTAGGCCAAGGTGGATATAGCCCTTCTCAGTGGGTCCATCATACACTGACAAGATCCATACATTAACTTAGATTAAATTAAACCCAATCTGACTTTCCTTAGTGAAGTTAAATCACACCTTTCTCCCATGTGGAGCCCCAAATCATATATAAATAAGTCAAGCAAACAAATCAAATTCAAAATCAATCGCCCGAGTGGAGCTAAATTAAACTAACTTTCCTAGTAGAGCCTAAATCAAAGAAATCCAACCAAACTCTTATCCCCTGCGGATACATCCCCAAACAAATCTATGAAATTAAGCTCAAATCCCAATCCCTAGTGGATAGCCCAAACCTGGTTCCCTAGTGGATGGTTCATATACCCGATCTCCAGTAGACTCGAGCCCATATCTCTAGCAGATATGCATCCACATAAATTAAAATAAATCAAATTAAAGTTAATTCGATCTTAGTCCCTAGAGGATTATAGATTCTTATCCATAGCGGATCTTCATTCCATAAATCATATAATCAAATCAAATTCAAACCGTATCCCTAGCAAATTCTCTTCATCTATGCCCTTAACATAGATCCCTCATATGTCTTGTCCAATGCATGTGTGATCCCGTAACAGATCTCCCTCCATGTCCTTAACATGAAATTCTCATCAAATCTTATTTCTCCTCTCATGCACACCTTTAATACTTCAACCAAAAGCCTAATAATGTATTTTTCTCAAATTACATCATCTTAACATTATAATCAACATTTTATGATTTGTGATGGTGCAAGCTCAAACTAACTATACAGTATCATGCTATACATATTATAATGAAAATTAACTCACTATATTATATTATAATATATGATGTTATATTATAATTTCCTATAATATAATATATTATCTAACATTACACCTCATTAGAATCACTTAAAATTAACAAATAATAATTTTTTAAAAATATTATTAATGTTCATTTTAGGTGTAAAATTGTTAATTTTCTATTAGAAATGGTACAAAATAGCAAAATTTTGGTGCTGCTTCTTGGTGTGTGCCATGAATTTGGCCAATTTCTTCCATCTCCACTTTCAAATTAACTTTTTTGTGAGTTTTAACCCAATGTATTATAACAAAAGTAAAACATACTAAAATGCACAATAACATTTAGTAATGCACCACCACATTCATATATATGTGAGGTTATATTGTGATGTACATTATATATTAATATGCTTTCAAATAATATATTATCTTACATTACACCTTAAAATGAATCACTTTAAGCAAAAAAAATATAAAATTTAGTTGAAAATTGAACATTTATTTTGGATGCAAAATTCCATTATTTTGATTGAAGGACACACCATATCACACCCAATGATGTTCCCTAAAGCTTACCCTAAATTTGGCCAATTCTAATCATCTCGACTATAAATCAAGTATTTTTATAAATTAGACCAATACAAACTCTACTACATCATACTATAATAAACTAAAATATGCTAAACACAAGTAGTAATACATAATGGTATGCTATAATGCATGATGATGCACTATGTTATGACATCCTATATTATAATACACTATAACATTTTATGTTATATTATATTGCATATCACATCACAAGGGATTGCTTAAGATAAAAATCATAAAATTAGTCAAAATAATAAAAAAACTATATATTTTAGTCATTATCACTTACATATTTAAAATTGAAACAATATATTATGATTCCATGCTCTGAATTTGGCCAAATTCCACCATTTTAAAGTCTAAATCAACATTTTTATAAATAATGCTAGTGTAGGCTCAACTGCATGATTATAAAATACTAAAAGAATTTAAAATGCATAGAATAATATATTATGATATATGATGTTATACTATGCTACAACATATAATATTTATTTTGAACATAAAATCTTACTTTTTAGACTACAAGTGATGTAGCTTTGGAACAACATCCTAATTCCCACTTCAAATTTAACAAATTTCATCATCTGACTTATTAAATCAATTTTTTTATGATTTATATTATTATAGACTATAGGGCACAATACCATAAACATTTTAAAACATCTTATAACATCTAAAAACACATCAATACAAGCTCAATTGTATGATGCTACATTATACTATAATATATGGTAATATAATATGATTTAAGGTTAGGTTTTACTGTATTAAAATCTCTAATAGTCAAGGGAAATTCGTTTGAAGACATCTTCTTTAGCTACAAGAACTATGTTAGGATTAGGTAATTCTTTAGATCTACTCCTACTAACATCTTTATTCAAGGTTTAGGGTTTAGGGTTAGGGGTAAGGGTTATTTTAAGCTCTAGGTTTAGGGTTTAGGAGTTTGGGATTATGGTTTAGGGTTTAAGTTTGTATGTTTTAGAGTTTAAGGTTTTGGGTTTAGGGTTTAGAGTTTAGGATTTTAGGGTTTAGGGTTTAGGGTTTAGGGTTTAAGGTTTAGGGTTTAGGGTTTAGGGTTTAGGGTCTTAGGTTTAGGTTTTAGGGTTTTAGGGTTTAGGGTTTAGGGTTTAGGTTTTAGGTTTAGGGTTTAAGTTTTAGTTTAGTTTGGTTTAATGTTTTTTTAACAGAGAACAAATTCATATTCAACATTTTTTTCTTTTTTTTCATCAACTAAGTAGCACACCTAGTTTTCTAGGACACGATGACATAAATAAAAATTAGAACCCATAGAGTAAATCAAAACCCTAGATAAGTAGAACCATCTTTCTATAAAGATATTCCATAAGCGGCAGTGGGATGGATTTCTTCAATTCTGCATTCCCATCGACTACCCACGCCTCTCATGTAGCGGGATCTGCCATCATATCCTTGATCTCTCCCTCTACCACCACCACAACTGTAACCTCCGTTGCTACTCCGCCTCCATAACCACCACTACTTTGACCACCACCTCCATGTCCACCACCACCTCCATATCCACCACTTTCTCTAGATCCCCCACCACCACTATGATAATCGCCATCACCTTCCTCCCTAGATCTGGGCCAGTTGTTGGTGATGTTCTCACGTCATCAGGTTCTACCATTCTTAGAGTTTAGGGTTAATTTAGGGTTAGTTTAGGGTTTAGGGTTTCGGGTTTAAGGTTTACGGTTGTAGGTTTTAGGGTTTAGAGTTTTGGGTTTTGGGTTTTAGGGTTTAGGGTTTAGGTTTAGGGTTTAGTATTTTATGGTTTAGGTTTAGGGTTTATGCTTTAGGGTTTAGAGTTTTAGGGTTTGGGTTAGTTTTAGGGTTTAGGGTTTAAGGTTTAGGGTTCACGATTTTGGGTTTAGGTTTTTTTAATTAAGTAAACAAGTAGGTTTAGGTTTATTTTGTTTATTTTTTATTTATTTGAGTTTATTCAACTTTTTATTTTTATTTAGTTTAGTTTATTTATTTTTATTTAGGTTTTATATTTTAGTTTATTTTTTTTTTGTTTAGGTTTATTTTTTAGTTGAGTTTTATATTTATTTTATATTTTAGGCTTAGGTTTTAGGTTTAGGTTTAAGTTTATACTTTATTTTTTTAGGTTTAGGTTTTAGGATTTTATTTTAAGTTTATTTTTTGGTTTTATTTTTTAGTTTAGGTTTAGGTTTATTTTTAGTTTATTTTATTTTATTTAGTTTAATTTAAGGTTTAGTTTAGTTTATTTTAGGTTTAGGTTTAGGTTTTATTTATTTTAGCATAGTTTATTTTAGTTTAGTTTAGGTTTATTTTATTTTATTTATTTTATTTTATTTTAGGTAATTTTTTTTAGTTTAGGATTTAGGTTTTATTTTTTATTTATTTTAGGTTTTATTTTTTAGGTTTAGGTTTTTATTTAGTTATTATTTTATTTTATTTTAGGTTTATTTTTTATGTTAGGTTTAGTTTTTCTTTTATTTAGTTTTTTTTTATTTTTTTAGCTTTTATTTATTTTATTTTAATTAATTATTTATTGTTTTATTTTTTTTTAGGTTTAGGTTTATGTTTCAGTTTTAGTTTATGTTTTTATTTTATTTTTATTATTTATTTTATTTTGGTTTTGGTTTTGTCATTTATTTTATCTCTAGGTTTTATTTAGTTTAGGTTTAGGTTTTTAGCTATTTTGGGCTTAGGGTTTAGGGTTTAGGGTTACTTTAAGGTTTAGGGTGTGGGTTTTAGTGTTTAGGGTTTAAGGTTTGGTGTTTAAGTTTTAGTTTAGGGTTTAAGGGTTTTTTTTAAGAAAGAACAAATTCAAATTGAACATTTCTACTTTTTGATTTCATCAACCAAGTAGCACCCCATATTTTCTATGACACAGGCAATGACATAGATACAAAAATGAGCACCCACAGAGCAAATCAAAATCCTTACGTAATTAGAACCATCTCTACTGTAAAGACACAGTTCCATAAGTATCACATTGGATAGGTCATTCTTTAATTTCTCCAGTTCCCATCAGAACCACCCCCTCCTCTCAAGTAGAGGGATCCACCATGATATCCCTGATCTCTCCCTCCATCACCACCACGGATGTATCCCCCATCACTTCTCGTGCATCCGTAACCACCACTGCTCTGACCTCCACCTCCAGATCTCCCACCACCACTGTGATAAGTGTTACCTCTGCCTTTGCCTCCACCACTAGATCTAGACTGGACCTAGTTGTCGGTGATGTTCCTGCTATCAATGTTCTGCCCATTCTTAAGGTTTATGGTTTGTTTAGGGTTTGGAGTTAGGGTTAATTTAGGGTTAGTTTAGGGTTTAAGGTTTAGGGTTTAGCATTTGGGGTTTAGGGTTTGGGGTTTAGGATTTAGGGTTATAGGTTTTATGGTTTAGGGTTTAGGGTTTAAGCATTTAGGGTTCGGGGTTATTTTATTTATTAATTCTTTTTTAAATTAAGTAAATTGGTAGGTTTAGGTTTATTTAGTTTATATAGTTTATTTTTTATTTATTTAAGTTTACTTTATTTTTATTTTTATTTAGTTTTAGTTTTAATTTTATTTAGTTTAGTTTATATAATTTAGTTTAGGTTTTTTATTTTAGTTTATTTTTTAGGTTTAGGTTATTTTTTATTATTAGGTTGAGGTTTAGGTTTTTATTTTATTTTTTTAGGTTTAGATTTTAGGTTTTTAATTTGGGATTACTTATAGGTTTAATTTTTTAGTTTAGGTTTAAGTTTATTTTAGTTTATTTTATTATATTTAGGGTTTAGGCTTAGGTTTAGGTTTAGGTTTATTTTATTTTAGGTTTAGGCTTAGGTTTTATTTATTTTAGTTTAGTTTATTTTAGTATAGGTTTAGGTTTACTTTATTTTTATTTTAGGTTTAAGTTTTTTCATTAGTTTAGGCTTTAGGTTCTATTTTTTATTTATTTTTGGGTTATCTTTCTAGGTTTATTTTTTAGGTTTAAGTTTTTATTTAGTTTTTATTTTAGGTTTAGTTTTTATTTTATTTAGGTTTTCTATTTTTTTAATTTAGTTTATGTATATTTTATTTTAATTTAGTTTTTTATTTTATTTTCTTTTTTAGGTTAGGTTTAGGTTTAGTTTAGGTTTTATTTATTTACTATTTTATTTTAGGTTTTTTATTTTTTTATTTTTAGGTTTTTTTTAGTTTATGTTTAGATTTTTATTTTTTTTATGGTTATGGTTTAGAGTTTAGGGTTTGGGGTTTAGGTTTAGAGTTTAGGGTTGAGGGTTTAGGGCTTAAGGTGTAGGTTTTAGGGTTTAGGGATTCGAGTTGTAGGTTTTAGTATTTAGGGTTTAAGATTTAGTGTTTAGAGCTTAGGGTTTAGGGTTATAGGGTTTAGGGTTTAGGGTTTTAGATTTAAGGTTTAGGGTTTAGGGTTTTAGGGGTTAGGGTTGAGGGTTTAGGGTTTAGGGTTTTTCTATTTATTTTTATTTTTATTTTTTTATTTTTTAAATTAAGTAAATTAGTAGGTTTAGGCTTATTTAGTTTATTTAGTTTATTTTCTTTATTTATTTTAGTTTATTTTATTTTTTATTTTTATTTAAGTTTATTATTATTTTTATTTAGTTTAGTTTATTTATTTTAGGTTCATTTATTATAGTTTATTTTTTAGGTTTAAGTTTATGTTTAGGTTTATTATTTCATTTAGTTTTATTTTTATTTTATATTTTATGTGTAGGTTTTATTTTTATTTTTTAGGTTTAGGTTTAGTTTTTTATTTAATTTTTTTATTTTTAGGATTTAGGTTTTTATTGTATGTATATTTTAAGTTATTATTTTTCAATTTAAGTTTAGGTTCATGTTTATTTGATTTAATTTTAATTAGTTTCAATTTAAATTTAGGTTTAGGTTTAGGTTTCTTTTATCTTTGTTTTAGGTTTACATTTTTTTAAATTAGAGTTTATGTTTTTTTAGTTTAGTTCAATTTTTTATTTATTTAATTTTAGTTTAGTTTTTTTTCTTTTTATGTTTAGGTTTAGGTTTAGGTTTTAGTTTTGGTTTTTATTCTATTTTATTTTATTATTTTATTTTGGTTTAGGTTTTTTATTTATTTTATTTTTAGGTTTCATTAGTTTAGGTTTAGGTTTTTAGCTTTTTAGGGTTTAGGGTTTAGGATTTAGGTTTTAGGTTTATTTTTAGGTTTTATTTTTTAGTTTAGGTTTAGGTTTATTTTTTGTTTATTTTATTTTTTTTAGTTCATGGTTTAGGTTTAGTTTACTTTAGGTCTAGGTTTAGGTTTTATTTATTTTAGTTTAGTTTATTTTAGTTTCGATTTAGGCTTATTTTATTTTGTTTATTTTATTTTTATTTTAGGTTAAGTTTTTATTTTTAGTATAGAGTTTGGGTTTTATTTTTTATTTATTTTTAGGTTTTATTTCTTAGGTTCATTTTTTTGGTTTAGGTTTTTATTTAAGTTTTATTTTATTTTTATTTTATGTTTAGTTTTTATTTTTCTTAGGTTTTTTTATTCTTAGCTTGATTTTATTTTTTTAGTTTAGATGAGGTTTTTATTTATTTTTTTTATTTTGATTTATTTTTAATATTAGGTTTATGTTTTAGTTTAGGTTTTTATTTTATTATATTTTTTTATTTTATTTATACTTTGGTTTGTTTATTTAATTTATTTTTTAGGTTTTATTTACTTTTGGTTTAGGTTTCAGGTTTTTTGGGTTTTGGGTTTAGGGTTTTAGGGTTTAGGGTTGTAGGATTAAAGTTATAGGTTTAAGGTTTAGAGTTTAAGGTTCTATTTTATGGTTTAGGGTTTAAGATTTAGGGTTTAGGATTTAGGGTTTAGTGGTTTTTTTCTAAAACATTTAGTAAATCGGTAGGTTTAGTTTTATTTAGTTTATTTAGTTTATTTTACTTATTATTTTTATTTAGGTTTATTTTTCATTTTTATTTAGCTTAGTTTATTTATTTTAGGTTTATTTATTTTAGTTTAGGTTTTCTGTTTTAGTTCATTTTTTAGGTTTGGGTTTAGGTTTACATTTATTTTTTAGTTTAGTTTTATTTTTATTTTATTTTTTCGGTTTGGGTTTTATTTTTTATTTTTAGGTTTAGCTTTAGGTTTTTATTTTATTTTTTTAAGTTTAGGTTTTAGGTTTTTATTTTAGGTTTTATTTTTTAGTTTAGGTTTAAGTTTATTTTTAGTTTATTTTATTTTATTTTGTTTGGGATTTAGGTTTAGGTTTAGGTTTTATTTATTTTATTTTAACTTATTTTAGTTTAGGTTCAGGTTTATTTTAATTTTATTTTAGGTTAAGTATTTTTAGTTTAGGGTTTGGGTTTTATTTTCTGTTTATTTAGGTTTTATTTTTTGGTTCATTTTTTAAGTTTAGTTTTTATTTATTTATTTTAGTTTACTTTTATTATTTTATTTTATTTTTAGGTTTAGGTTTAAGTTTTAGTTTACATTTTTATTTTATTTTAATCTTTTTTATTTCAGTTTAGGTTTTTTGTTAATTTAATATTTAGGTTTTATTTACTTTTGGTTTAGGTTTTTGGGTTTTTATGATTTAGGGTTTAGGGTATTAGGGTTGTAGGTTTAGGGTTTAGAGTTAGTTTTAAGGTTTAGGGTTTAGGGTTTAGGATTTTGGATTTATGTTTTAGGGTTTGGGTTTTTTTTAAATTAAGTAAACCATTAGGTTTAAGTTTATTTAGTTTACTTTTAGGTTAGTTTATCTTTTAGTTTTATTTTTATTTATTTATATTTTATGTTTAGTTTTTATTATATTTAGTTTTATTATTTTTAGGGTTTTTTATTATTTTTTAGTTTAGTTTAGGTTTTTATTTTTTTAGTTTAGTTTTTATATTTTATTTTATTTTATTTTTAGGTTTAGGTTTTAGTTTTAGGGTTAAGTTTATGTTTAGGTTTTAGCTTAGGTTTTTATTTTATTTTAATTTATTTTTTATTTTATTTAGGTTTAGGTTTTCTTATTTATTTTATTTCTAGGTTTTATTTAGTTTAGGTTTCGCTTTTTAAGTTTTTAGGGTTTAGGGTTTACTATTTAAGGTTTGGGGTTTAGGTTTTAGGGTTTAGGGTTTAGAATTATAGGTTTTAGGGAGTAGGGTTTATGGTTTTAAGGTTTAGGGTTTAGTGCTTAGGGTAGTAAGTTTAGGGTTTAGGGTTAAAGGTTTAAGGCTTAGGGTTAAGGTTTTTTATTTTTTTATTTATTTAAATTAGGTAAACTGGTAGGTTTAGGATTATTTAGTTTATTTTTTATTTATTTTAGTTTATTTTATTTTTTATTTATTTTAGTTTATTTTATTTTTTATTTTTATTTAGGTTTATCTTTATTTTTATTTAGTTTAGTTTATATATGGATTATAATTTTAGTTGTAGAAGTTATAGAGATAGTGTGGTGACATTAGGTGAACAAGTAATTAAAAAGAGTTAGCAATTTAGATATTTAGGCTCTATTATTCAATGTGATGGTGAAATAGATGGAGAAGTTATTAGTAGAATTCAAGTTGGATGGTTGAAGTGGAGGAATGCATCTAGCCTGTAGTGTGATAGAAAAGTGTCAGTTAAACTTCAAGAAAAATTTTATAAGATGGTGGTAAGACCTGCAATGATTTATGGTGTAGAATGTAGGCCAATAAAAGAGAAGCATGAGACTAAGTTAAGTGTTGTAGAGATGAGGATGCTCAGGTGGATTAGTGGCTTTACTCTTAGAGATAAAATGTAAAATGTGTTTGTTCGAGAAAAAGTTGGAGTAGTTTTAGTGGCAGATAGAATTAGAGAGAGTCACCTTAGATGGTTTGGCCACATAAAGCGTCACCCGTCAAATGACCTAGTTAAAAGAGTAGATGCATTAGAATTGCCTTATGTTAAGAAAGGTAGAGGTAGAACAAAAAAAACATGGTTAAGATGTATAAAAAATGACCTTAGTATACTTGAATTGAATGAAAATCTGACACATAATAAAACACAATGAAGATGAAGGATTCATGTAGCCAACCCTACTTAGTGGGATAATGGCTTATTGTTGTTGTTGTTGTTGTTGCTATTGTTGTTTAGTTTATTTATTTTAGGTATATTTATTTTAGTTTAGGTTTTTTATTTTAGTTTATTTTTAAGGATTAGGTTTAGGTTTAGGTTTATTTTTATTTTATTTCTTAGGTTTAGGTTTAGGTTTAGGTTTTTATTTTATTTTTTTTAGGTTTAGGTTTTAGGTTTTTATTTTAGGTTTACTTTTAGGTTTTATTTCTTAGTTTAGGTATATGTTTATATTTAGTTTATTTTATTTTATTTAGGGATTAGGTTTAATATATTTTAGGTTTAGGTTTAGGTTTTATTTATTTTAGTTTAGGTTTAGGTTTATTTTATTTTTATTTTAGGTTTAAGATTTTTTATTAGAGTTTAAGTTTTATTATTTATTAATTTGTTAGGTTTTATATTTTAGGTTTATTCTTTAGGCATAAGTATTTATTTAGTTTCTATTTTATTTTATTTTAGGTTTATTTAATTTTTATTTTATTTTTAGTTTCATTTTATTTTGGTTTTTATTTTTTAGTTTAGTTTTTGTTTTAATTTATTTTTTTCTAGTTTAGTTTTTATTTCTTAGTTTATTTTCTTTTTAAGTTTAGGTTTTAGTATAGATTTTTATTTTATTTTATTTTGGTTTAGGCTTTTTATTTATTTTATTTCTAAGTTTTATTTAGTTTAGGTTTAGGTTCATAGCATTTTAAGGTTTAGGTTTTAGGGTTTAGGGTTTGGGGTTTGGGGTTTAGGATTTATGGTTTATGGTTTAGTGTTTAGGTTTTATGTTTAATGGTTTAGGGATTAAAGTTTAGGGTTTAGAATTTTAGGGTTTAGGGTTTAGGGTTTAGGGTTTAGGGTTGAGGGTTTAGGTTTCAAGTCCAGGTTTCAAGTTTTAGTTTACTATTTATGATATTTAGTTTTTTTAAAGGAGAAAAAATTTAGATTCAACATTTCTTCTTTTTGATTTCATGAACCAACTAACACACCAAGTTTTATAAGACACAAGCGATGGAATAGATAAAAAATGAGAACTCATGGAGCAAATTAAAAACCACAGATAACTATAGCCATCTCTACTATAAAGACACAGTTCCATAAGCAGCAAATCAGATCGATCATTCTTACATTTCTCCAGTTCCCAATAGAACCCCTCTGGCCTCTTAAGTAGCGGGATCCACCATCATATCCCCGATCTCTCCCTCTGCCACCACCACGGTTGTAACCTCCATTGCTCCTTTCACATCCATTACCACCACTACTCTGACCACCACGTCCATATCCACCAGCACCAACAGATCCCCCACCACCACTACGATAATTGCCACCACCGTCTTCACCTCCATCGCCAGATTTAGACTGAGCCTGGTTGATTATGATGTTCCTACTGTCAAGGTTCTTCCTATTCTTAGGGTTTTGGTATAGGTTTAGGGTTATTAGAATTTAGAGTTTCAAATTTTTTTTTTAATTTATTTAATTACTTTAGGTTTAGGTTTAGGGTTTGAGGTTTAGGGTTTAGGGTTTACGGTTAGGTTTTAGGGTTTAGGGTTTAGAGTGTAGGGTTTGGGGTTTTGGGTTTAGGGTGTTATGGTTTAAGATTTTAGGGTTTAGGGTTTAAAATTAGGGTTTGGGGTTTAGGGTCTGGAGTTTAGGGTTTAAGGTTGTAGGTTTAGGGTTTAGGGTTTATGGTTTGGAGTTCAGGGTCTTAGAGTTTATGCTTTAAGGGATTAGGGTTAGGGTTTAGATTTATAGTTTAGGGTTTAGGGTCTAGCGTTTCAGGTTTAGGGTTTTTAACGGTTTAGCAATTAGGGTTTAGGTTTTTTTTAAAAATTAAGTAAACCAGCAGATTTAGGTTTATTTAGTTTATTTTTTATTTATTTTAGTTTATTTTATTTAGGTTTATTTTTTATTTTTATTTAGTTTAGTTTATTTATTTTAGGTGTATTTATTTAAGTTTAGTTTTTATTTTATTTTATTTTTTAGGATTAAGTTTAAGTTTATGTTTATTTTTTGGTTTAGTTTTATTTTATTTTTTTAGATGTAGGTTTTATTTTTTATTTTTAGGTTTACGTTTAGGTTTTTATTTTATTTTTTTAGGTTTAGGTTTTAGGTTTTTATTTTAGGATTATTTTTAGGTTTTATTTTTCAATTAAGGTCTATGTTTATTTTTTGTTTAGTTTATTTTATTTAGTTTAGGATTAGGTTTAGGTTTAGTACATTTTAAGTTTAGGATTAGGTTTTATTTATTTAGTTTAGGTATAAGTTTATTTTATTTTTTCATTTTAGGTTTAGGTTTTTTTATTTTAGGGTTTAGGTTTTATTTTTTATTAATTTATAAGTTTATTTTTTTAGGTTTAGGTTTTTATTTAGTTTTTATTTTATTTTATCTTATCTTTATTTTATTTTGATTTTACGTTTATTTTTTATTTTAATTTTATGTTTATTTTATTTTTGTAATTTATTTTAAGTTTTTATTTAATATATTTTATTTTATTTTTGGGTTTAGGCTTAGGTTTAGGTTTAGGTTTTAGTTTAGGTTTTTATTTTATTTTACTTATTTTATTTTATTTAGGCTTAGGTTTCTTTATTTATTTTATTTTTATTTAGTTTATGTTTAGGAATTTAGTTTTTTAGGGTTTAGGGTTTGGGGTTTAGGGCTTAGGGTTATAGGTTTTAGGGTATAAGTTTTAGGGTTTAGGGTTTATGGTTTAGGGTTTAGGGTTTAGGGTTTTTGGTTTTTTTTAAATAGAAAATAAATTCAGATTCAACATTTCTTCTTTTCGATTTCATTAACCAAGTAACACACTAAGTTTTCTAAGTCACAAGCAATGACATAGATAAAAAATGAGCACGCACAGAGCAAAACAAAAACCCTAGATAACTAGAACCATGTCTACTATAAAGACATAGTTTCCATAAGTAGTAGATCGGATCGGTCGTTCTTCAATTTCTCCCATTCCCATCAGAACCACTCCAACCTCTCGTGTAGCAGGATCCATCATCATATCCCCGAACTCTCCCTCCGCCACCAACATGGCTGTTACCTCTGTCACTCCTCCTGCCTTCCTAACCACCACTACTCTGACCACCACCTCCATATCCACACCTCGAGATCCCAGCCACCACTTATAAGCCACCACCACCTTTTGCCTAGATTTGGCGAGCACGGTTGACGGTGATGTTCCTACCATCAAGGTTCTTTCCATTCTTATGGTTTAGGTTTAGGTTTAGGTTTATTATGTTTAGGGTTTAGGTTTATTTTTAATTTTTTTAAATACTTTAGGTTTATGTTTAGGGTTTAGGGTTTAGTGTTTAGGGTTTAGGTTTAGGATTTAGGGTTTAGGGTTTAAGGTTTAGGGTTTTATGGTTTATGAATTTAGGGTTTAGGATTTAGAATTTGGGTTTAGGGTGTAGGGTTTAGGGATTAGGGTTTTTTAGGGTTTAGGGTTTAGGGTTTGGGGTTTGGGGTTTAGGGTTTTAAGTTTATGGTTTTAGGGTTTAGGGTTTAGGTTTAGGGTTAAGGAATAGGGTTTATGGTTTAGGGATTAGGGTTTAGAATTAGCATTTAGGGTTTATGGTTTTATGGTTTATGCTTTTAGGGTTTAGGGCTTAGAATTAGGGTTTAGGTTTTAGGGTTTAGGGTTTAGGGTTGTAGGTTTAATATTTAGGTTTTAGGATTTAGTGTTTACAGTTTTAGGGTTAATTCTTTTAGGGTTTAGGGTTTAGGGTTAGGGTTTAGGGTTTATGATTTAGGGTTTAGGGTATAGGGTTTAGGGTTTAAGGTTTAGTGTTTTGTAGGGTTTAACATTTAGGGTTTAGGGTTTAAGGTTTAGGTTCTAGGGTTTTTTTCTTAAATTAAGTAAACTGGTTGATTTATGTTTATTTAGTTTATTTATTATTCATTTTAGTTTTTTTATTTTTATTTAGGATTATTATTTTAATTTTATTTAGTTTATTTCAGGTTTATTTATTTTTATTTTTGTATTTTATTTTAGTTTATTTTTTAGGTTTAGGTTTAGGTTTATGTTTATTTTTTAGTTTAGTTTTATTTTAATTTTATTTTTGAGGTTTAGGTTTTATTATTTATTTTTAAGTTTAGGTTTAGGTTTTTATTTTATTTCTTTACGTTTAGGTTTTAGGATTTTATTTTAGGTTTAATTCTAGGTTTTATTTTTAATTTATGTTTAGATTTATTTTTAGTTTATTTTATTTTATTTAGTTTAAGTTTAGTTTATCTTAGGTTTAGGTTTAGGTTTTATTTATTTTATTTTAGTATATTTTAGTTTAAATTTAGGTTTATTTTATTTTGTTTATTTTTTGTTTAGTTTTTTTTAGTTTACAATTTAGGTTTTATTTTTCTATTAATTTTTAGGTTTATTTTTTAGGTTTAGGTTTTTATTTAAATTTTATTTTATTTTATTTTATTTTAGGTTTATTTTATTTTTATTTTACGTTTAGTTTTTTATTTTATTAATGTTTTCTATTTTTAGGTTTATTTTTTTAGTTTAGTTTAGGTTTTTATTTACTTTATTTTAGTTTGGTTTAGGTTTTTATTTATTTTATTTTAGTTAAATTTTTTTGTTTTATTTTATTCTATTTTTAGGTTTATGTTTAAGTTTAGGTTTAGGTTTAGGTTTTAGTTTTAGTTTGGGTTTTTTTTTATTTTATTATTTTATTTTATTTAGGTTTATGATTTATTTTGTCTATGTTTAAGTTTTTATGTTTTTTGGGTTTTGGGTTTAGGGATTAGAGTTTGGGGTTTAGGGTTTAGGGCTAGTTTTATGATTTAGGGTTTAGGGTTTAGTTTTTAGGGTTTATGGTTTAGGGCTTAGGGTTTAGGGTTAGTTTTAAGGTTTAGGGTTTGTGTTTTTTTTAAATTTTTATTTATTTAGGATTTAGGGTTTAGGGTTGTAGGTTTAGGTTTTAGGGTTTAGTGTATTTATTTTAGAATTAAATAAACTAATAGGTTTAGATTTATTTAGCTTATTTTTTATTTATTTTAGTTTATTTTATCTATTCTTTTTATTTATGTCTATCTTCTTAATTTATTTTGTTTAATTTATTTATTTTAGTTTAGGTATTTTATTCTAATTTATCTTTATGGTTAGGTTTAAGTTTATGTTTATTTTTTAGTTTAGTTTTATTTTTATTTTATTTAGGGTTTAGGGTTTAGGTTTAGGCTTAGGGTTTAGGGTTTAGGATTTAGGGTTCAAGATTTAGTGTTTTAGCTTTAGGGTTTAAGGTTTTAAGGGTTTAGGGTTTAAAGTTTAGGGTTTAGGATTTAGGGTTTAAGGTTTAGGGTGTTTTAGGGTTTAGGGTTTAGGGTTTAAGGTTTAGGGTTTAGGGTTTAGGGTTGTAGGTTTAGGATTTAGGGTTTAGAGTTAGTTTTGGGGGTTATGGTTTAGGGTTTAGGGTATAGGATTTAGGGTTTAGGGTTTATGGTTTTCTTTTTTAAAATTAAGTAAATTTGTAGGTTTAGGTTGATTTAGTTTATTTTATATTTATTTTAGTTTATTTTATTTTTTTATATTTATTTAGGTTTATTATTTTTTTGTTTTTTTGTTAATTTTAGGTTTATTTATTTTTGTTTAGCTTTTTTATTTTAGTATAATTTTTAGGTTTAGGTTTATTTTTCATTCAGATTTATTTTTATTTTATTTTTTAGGTTTAGGTTTTATTTTTTATTTTCAATTTTAGGTTTAGGTTTTTATTTTATATTTTTAGGTTTAGGTATTAGGTTTTTATTTTAGGTTTATTTTTAAGTTTTATTTTTTAGTTTAGGTTTAGGTTTATTATTAGTTTATTTTATTATATTTAGTTTAAGGTTTAGGTTTAGGTTTTATTTATATTAGTTTAGGTTTGGTTTATTTTATTTTTATTTTAGGCTAAGGTTTTTTTTGTTTAGGCTTTACATTTTTTTATTATTTATTTTTTAGGTTTATAATTTATTTTATTTTAGGTTTATTTTATTTTGAGTTTATGGTTTAGGGTTAAGGTTTATGGTTTAAGGTTTAGGGTTTAGGGTTAGTTTAGGGTTTAAGGTTTAGTGTTTAGGGTTTAATATTATACATTTTGGGGTTTAGGGTTAGTTTAGGGTTTAGAGTTTAGGGTTTAGGGTTGTACATTTTGGGGTTTAAGGTTTAGGGCTTAGGGTTAGTTTTTAGGGTTAAGGTTTTTCTTTATTTATTTATTTATTTTTTTTTAGGATTTTTGGTTTAGGGTTTAGGGTTTAGGGTTTAGGGTTTAGGGTATTTTATGATTTAAGGTTTAGGATTTAGGGTTAATATTAAGCTTTAGGATTTAAGGTTTAGGGTTTTGGGTTTAGGGTTTGCTTTTAATTTATTTTATTTTTTATTTAGGTTTAGGTTTAGGTTTAGGTTTATTTAGTTAATTTAGTTTAGTTTTTATTTATTTTAATTTATTTTATTTTCTAATTTTTATATAGGTTTATTTTTTATTTTTATTCAATTTAGTTTATTTATTTTAGTTTAGCTTTTTTTTATTTTAATTTACTTTTTAGGTTTAGTTTTAGGTTTATTTTTATTTTTAATAGTTTAGTTTTATTTTTCTTTTATTTTTAAGGTTTAGGTTTTATTTTTTAGTTTTAGGTTTAGGTTTAAGTTTTTATTTTATCTTTTGGTTTATTTTTTAGTTTTTTATTTGAGGTTTATTTTTAGATTTTATTTTTTAGTTTAGGTTTAGTTTTATTTTTAGGTTATTTTATTTTATTTAGCTTAGGTTTAGGTTTAGGTTTAGTTTATTTTAGGTTTAGGTTGATGTTTTATTTATTTTAGTTTATTTTATTTTAGTTTAGGTTTAGGTTTATTTTATTTTTATTTTAGGTTTAGGTTTTTCTTTTAGTTTATGGGTTAGATTTTATTTTTTATTTAATTTTCTTTTTAGGTTTAGGTTTAGGTTTAGGTTTTAGTTTCATTTTATTTAATTTTTTATTTTTATTTCTTTGTTTAGGTTTTTATATTTATTTTATTTTTAGGTTTTATTTAGTTTAGGTTTAAGTTTTTAGCTTTCCATAGTTTAGGATTTAGGGTTTAAGGTTAATTTAGGATTTAGGTTTTGGGGTTTAGGGTTCAGGGTTTAAGGTTTACAGTTTAAGGTTTAGGTTTTACGATTTTGAATTTAGGGTTTAGGGTTTGCGGTTTAGGGGTTTTAGGGTTTAGGGTTTTAGTTTTAGGTTTAGGTTTCAGGTTTTAATTTAGGGTTAAGGGTTTAGGGTTCAGGCTTTAGGGTTTAGGGAACAAATTTAGATTCAACCTTTCTTCTTTTCGATTTCATCAACCAAGTAACACACCAAGTTTTTCTATGATAGCGATGACATAGATATTAAATGAGCACGATGAAATCAGAGATAAGAACTTTCTCTGTCAGTTCCATAAGCAGATGATCGGATCAACCGTTGTTCAATTTCTCTAGTTCTGATCAGAACCACCCTGGCCTCTCGAGTATCGGGATCCAACATCATCTCCCCGATCTCTCCCTTCATCACCACCATTTGTAACTAGCCTCTCTTATAACCACCACTACTCGACCACCACCTCCATATTCAGACTTTTACCACCACTACGATAACCACCACCTCGCTTAGCCTCCACTTTACTCTAGAGTGAGCGGTTGTGATGATGTTTCTGTAGGTTCTACCCATTCTTATGGTTTAGGTTTAGGTTTAGGTCTATTAGGTTATATTTTTTATAGCTTTTATTTTTAGATTTATTTTTTATTTAATTTTAGGTTTATTTTTAGTTTTTATTTAATTTTATTTTAGGTTTATTTTAGGTTTATTTTATTTTTATTTTACATTTTGCTTTTATTTTATTTAAGTTTTTTATTATTAGCTTTATTTTATTTTTTAATTTAGTTTAGGTTTTTATATATTATATTTTATTTTTATTTATTTATTTTATTTTATTTTTAGCTTTAGGTTTAGGTTTTAGTTTAGGTTTTCAGTTTTTTTATTTTTTTTATTTTATTTAGGTTTAGGTTTTATTTATTTATTTTATTTTTAGGTTTAAGTTTTTAGGTTTTTGAGGTTTGGGTTTTGGGTTTTGGGTTTAGGGTTTAGGGTTTAGGATTTTAGGGTTTTGGGTTTAGGGAGAGAGTTTAGGGTTTAGAGTTTAGGGTTTAGTGTTTAGGCTTTAGGGTTTAGGGTTTTTAGGGTTTAGGGTTTTGGGTTTTGGGTTCGCTTAGGGTTTAGAGCTAGTTTAAGGTTTAGGGTTTAAGATTTAACATTTTTAGGATTTAGGGTTTTGTGTTAGTTTAGGGTTTAGGGTTCTAGGGTTTAGGGTTAGGGTGAGGGTTTAGGGTTTAGGGTTTAGGGTTTAGGATTTAGTGTTTAGGGTTTTGGGTTAGTTTAGTGTTTAGGGTTTAGGATTTAGGGTTTTTGGGTTTATGGTTTAGGCTTTAGGGTTAAGGGTTTGTTGTTTAGTGTTTCGAGTTTAGGGTTAGTTTTAAGGTTTAGGGTTTAGGGTTAGGGTTTTTTTATCTCTTTATTTTTTTATTATTTTTAAAAATTATGTAAACTAGTAGGTGTAAGTTTATTTAGTTTATTTTTTATTTATTTTAGTTTGTTTTTTTATTTTGATTTAGGTTTATTTTTATTTAGTTTAGTTTTTTATTTTAATTTAGGTTTTTAAATTTTTTTTATTTTTAGGTTCAGGTTCAGGTTTCTGTTTATTTTTTGGTTTAGGTTTTTATTTTATTTTATTAGGTTTAAGTTTTAGGTTTTTATTTTCGATTTATTTTTAGGTTTTATTTTTTAGTTTAGTTTTATGTTTATTTTTATGTTTTATTTTATTTAGTTAAGGGTTTAGGTTTTATTTATTTTAGGTTTAGGTTTAGGTTTTATTTATTTTAGTTTAGGTTTAGGTTTAGTTTTTTTTAGTTTACAGTTTAAGTTTTATTTTTTATTTATTTTTAGGTTTATTGTTTAGGTTTAGGTTTTTATTTAGTTTTTAATTTTTTTTTGGGTTTATTTTACTTAGGGTTTAGGGTTAGGGTTTAGGATTAGGGTTTAAGGTTTAGGGTTTTGGTTTAAGGGTTTAGGGTTTAGAGTTTAGGGTTTGGTTTTAGGGTTGAGGTTTGGTATAGGGTTTTAAAGGGTTTAAGTTGAGGTTTAGGTTTAGTCCAGGTTTAACGTTTTATTTTAGTGTTTAGGGTTTTTGAATTTAGGGTTTAGGCTTTACGGTTAGTTTAGGGTTTAGGGTTTTTTAGGGTTCAAGGTTGTAGATTTAGGTTTAGGGTTTGTTTTAGGATTTAGGGAATTGGATTTTTTCGTTAAAATAAGTAAACTGGTAGGTTTAGATTTATTTAGTTTATTTTTTATTTATTTTTGTTTATTTTATTTTTATTTTTATTTATATTTTTTATATTTATTTAGTTTAGTTTATTTATTTTACGTTTATTTATTTTAATTTAAGTTTTTTATTTTAGTTTATTTTTTGGGTTAAGATTTAGATTTATTTTTATTTTTCTTAGTTTAGTTTTAATTTTATTTTATTTTTCAATTTTAGGTTTTAGGTTTTTATTTTAATTCTATTTTTTAGGTTTTATTTTTTAGTTTATTGTATTTTATTTAGTTTAGGGTTTAGGTTTTATTTATTTTAGGTTTAGGTTTAGGTTTTATTTATTTTAGGTTAGGTTTAGGTTTATTTTATTTTTATTTTAGGTTTAGGTTTTTTTTTAGTTTAAGGTTTAAGTTTTATTTTTTTATTTATTTTTTAGGTTTTATTTTTAGCTTTATTGTTTAGGTTTAGGTTTTTATTTAGACTTTAATTTATTTTATTTTTTGGTTTATTTTATTTAGGGTTTAAGGCTATGGTTTAGGGTTAGGGTTCAGGGTTTAGGGTTCCGTGTTTAGGTTTAAGGGTTTAGGATTTAGAGTTTATGGTTGAGGGTTTTAGGTTTTAGGGTTTAGGGTTTTTACGATTTAGGGTTTAGGGTTGAGGGTTTAGGTTTTAGGTCTAGGGTTTAGGTTTTACTTTAGGGTTGAGGGTTTTAGGGTTTTTAAGATTTAGGGTTTAGGGTTTTTTTTTGGAAAATTAGGGAAATTTAGGGGGAAAGCCAAAGCCCCACAGGAGGAAAAAAAGGCTAAAAGCTTCTAACAAAAGGCAAACCAATTTTATCAAGATTCATAAGACCCCTTAAAAGGAAAGGGATGTCATCATTAGAAAACATTTTCAATGAAGAAGACTTGGCCCCAAAATTGGAAAGAAAGTCAGCACAAGAGTTGGCTTCCCTATAAATATGAGAAATTTGAAAATCTAGGTTAGCAAGAAGCCTCCTAGTATGAGTAAGTAAATAATACACTTCGGTATTACCATGAGCATAAGATTTGAGTAAATCTAAAAGAAGGAGAGCATCAACTTCAAACTAGATCTTATGAAAACCTTGTTGTAAACAAATGGAAATGCCATGATGAAAGCCTTTGAGCTCAACAAATAACACTTAACAAGGCTCTAAAGGGGCAGTAAAAGTAAAGATAACCTTGCCACTATGATCTCTCAAAATCACCACAGCCATAATAACCATTAGAAATCGAGCCATCAGTGTTAACCTTAATATAGTGATAATTAGGTTTAATCTAGTATATAATTTTTTGGGTAGGAGAGACATTACCTAGGGGAAGGATAATCCCAAAATTCAAGGCCACAGACTTGTACCCTTTAAAACTAGAGTGAGTAAGAAGATTAGCTTTGAAAAGAGACTAAATTTTATATTTGGCTCTAGCAATAATATGATGATAATTCATAGAAATATTACAATGCTTAGCATCATTTCTATCCATCCAAATATACCAAAGAATAGTAATAGCTAAAAATTTTTTAACATGGGCCTTAGAAGTATGGGAGAAACATGTTTCAAGAAGTTGCATAATCAAAAATGAACCATTAAAATGGAAAGTATTAAAAATATTATCATACCAATTCCACATTTTAGCAGCAATAGGTCCATTCACAAAAACATGACTCACACTTTCATTGTGATAGAAACATTAACATTTAGAGGGGAGATGGAAACCTTTTTTCAAAAGAGTATCATCCATAGGGATATAATGCTCGTAATAAGTTAAAACTGAGAATGAAGTAGAGACACTAATATTCTAGATTTTAATAAAAATCAAGGACTCTTGATATTTAAATATGATGAAATGCCAAATATCCTTAAAAACAATATCCCCAGAAGAAGAATTATTGAAGAGAATTTGGTCAGGTTCATTAGGGAAAGGATAAATTTTAAGGAATTTGTTAATGATCACATTTGGGAAAAGGATATTCAATTGAGCCACATCACACTTATTATGAGTAATTATCTAATTAATCTTAAGCATCACAGTGGAATGAGTATTGAGTAGGGAATCAATAGAGCCCTGCCCAAGCCAATTATCTTGCCAAAAGAAAGAGGAACTAGAATTGACACCCCAAGAAATTAAGTTCTCAGCATTCCATTTGATACTACAAAGTCTTCTCCACACAGGAGAATGCCCAAATTTGAAAGAAAAATTGAGGGGAGGTTTGCCCTGACAATATTTAGCATGCATAAACTTTGACCAATAACCATGTTTATTTCAAATATTCCATCGCATTTTAAAGGAAAAATAGTTAATAAAATCCATTAAAGTTTTGCAACCCAAACCACCTTCATTAATAGGACCACAACAGTTGTGCCAACTAGCCTAATGTAATCTTTTGATAGAAAAGTTAGATCCCTAAAAAAATTTATTAAAGAGTTTATTGATCTTTTTAATAATAGAACATGTAGGAACAATAGTAAATAATAGATACAGAGGCAGATAGCAAAGGGTACTTTTGATCAGGATAAGTCTAGGTCCAAAGAAAAGTAAATGGAACTCCCAAGAGGAGGTTTTTATATTTATTTTCTGAATAACTTCATCAAATAAAGAAGATCTTTTGTTCCCCTATATGTGGGAGTCCTGATACTTGATAGGGAGAATTTTAAAAAACTTGTAATATTTTGTATAGCATTGATCTTAGATAAGGAAATAGAAGAGCTAGTAATAAAATAACTTTATCAAGATTAATATTCAAGCCACTCTCCTTACCAAAAATAGTTAAGAACTTACACAATTTTTTAATATAAAGAGTAGAGGCATTGCAAAATATAATGAAATTTTCAACAAAACTAAGGTGAGAAATGGGAAACCCACCAATAGTTCTATAGTACATGTTAGCCATTCTACTAAACATCTACTGAATACATCTAGAATGATATTCCACAATAATAATGAAAAGGGTTGGAGAAAGAGGGTCCCCTTGCCTTAGCCCATGAGAAGAAGAGAAGAAACCATGCACTTCACCATTGAGGAGCAAAGAAAACCAAGAATTCTCAATCCTATTCTTAATTAAAGCAATAAATTGGTTAGAGAATCCAAATAAAGCCAAAAATTTTATATAGGAAAACCCAACCAACATTATCATAAGATTTGGAAATGTCAAGCTTAAAAAATAGGTTTCCATCATGAACATTGGCATTTAAGTCATGGATCATCTCTTGGTCTAAAAGAACATTATCAGAAATGGATCTCCCCTTAACAAAATTGGTTTGATTTGGGGGAGATAATTTTAGAACGCAAGATAGTCAAGCTTTTAGCCAAAATTTTAGAAATAAGTTTATTAAAAAAAAGAGTAAAAGCTACTCGGCCTAAAATCACTCCAAACTTTAGGATTGTCTTTTTTAGGAATTAAAATAATGGAGGTTCTAGCAAAATATTTAGGAAGGGTACTACCCTTAATGAAATCAAGGATAACTTTAACTAAGCCTTCTTTAATGATAATCCAACATTTTTGGAAAAAGAGGGTAGTACAATAATCAGGACTAGCCATAGAGTCTGTATGCATACTCTGCAAAGTATCAGGAACTTCAGACTCAGAAGGTAAGGAAGAAAGCATAATGTTATCATCATCAGAAATAAGATTAGGAATAACTTTAGGTCAAGAAATATCATCATAAGAAACATTTTTATTCAGAATCTCTCTATAAAAAGAAATAGTAGAATCAATAAGCTCCTTTCTATCTGAACACCAAACACCATCATTAATTTTCATTTTGTGAATGTGATTTATAGCCTTTTTCATTTTAACAATGGCATAAAAATATTTAGTATTATGATCACCATTAGAGATCCATTTCATAGAAGCTTTTTGCTGCCAATAAGTCTCCTCCATGTCTTTAAAACATGTTAACCTTTCTTTAGCTTGAGCCAACAAATGAATTTTAGAAGGATCATTAACAACAATGTCTTCCAAAACTATAACCTCATTCTCCATATCTTTGATATTGACAAAAAGGTTCTTGAAATAATGTTCATTCCACCAAGTAAGGCATTGTTTAATCCTTTTTAATTTGAACCACAATCTCCTCATCCCAAAAATAGAATCATCTGGATGAAGTGGTTCACCCCAGTTAGTAGCCAAAAATTTATCATCCATGAGCCACATATTTTGGAAGCAAAAAGGGATAGGGGAGGAGGATTTACTAGAAATAAAATTCACAGTGATAAGCAATGGAGAATGGTCTGAAAGAGCATGAAGAAGTACTAGGAAGAATATTAATCCATAAACAAAAAGAACCCATCTAGCTTTTGTCGAGTCTATAATTATTCCAAAATTTGAGACCCACTAAAGCCAATATGAATAAGATGACAATCAAGGATCATGTTATTAAAATCTTCCATAGAAAATAAGTTCAGCATTACCACCAACCCGCTTAGAGGAAGAATAGATAGTATTAAAGTCCCCACCCACAAACCAAGGAGCAAAGAGAAGAAAAAACTAATAAGATCCTTCCAAAGAAGCTATCTACCATTTCTATTACAAGAAGCATAAACAAATGAGCCAAAACAACACCAATTATCATAAGTAATCTTAACTTTCACAACATGGGATAAATCATCCAAAACCTACAGAACATAGGGACAATTCCAAAAAATCCAAATTTTATTTCTCGAGTTAGCAAAAAAATTAGAAAAACTAATCATTCTCGTAACAAAAGAAAAGTTATAAGGAATAATAAAAGGTTCCAAAATAGCCAAAAAGGAAATGTTATGAGAATGAACTAAATTTCTAATTTATTTCTAACATAGAGGGTACCAATCCTCTCACATTCCAAATTAAGAAAGAAACCATTAATTTTTTGGAAGAGCATCTAGTAACTCGTAAAGTTAGAAACTTAGTTTTAGGAGTTTTATTTTTCTTTCTAAAAACCATTTGCAATTTATTAGTCATATCCACAGCATCACCTTCTGATAGAGATTGTTCAAGGGTATATTTGTAATAAGGTTGCACATTTAAACCATCATTGCATGCCACTTCACCTTCTTCAAAATCATTATTATGTTGAAGTATTGGATTAGAAATTAATTCTAAATTAGATGAAGAAGCAGAAGAAGGATTAGAACCATTTAAAGCACAGGTGCCTAGTTAGGATTAGAAACTTTATCCTTAGTTTGGTCACCATTCAAGCCCTCATCAAGGATCACATTTTCTTCAATTAAAGGTGGTAAAGAAGCAAGAATGGAATCATTTGAGATAAAATCATCATCCATAAGTTTCAAAAACATATTATTGTCCATATTATCACCAATATCAGTGGGATTCAAATGTATAGGCCCATTACAAAATAATGCATATTTATTACAATGACTGACATCCAAAAGTTGATCAAGCTTAAGAACAGTAGCATTGTCCAAAAGAGCAGTGGGAGGATGAAGGCAAGACCCTCGGCTTCAGGTAAAGAGTTATCCATTGGAACAACTTTCTATGGTTTAACTAAGGGCGCCTTAAGAGTGGGATCCGAGTTATTATGAATGGGTTTGGGTTTCTTAAGGTGAGGGTGAACCACAAAGCAATTCAAAACTCCATGAACATGAATTTTGCAATGGGAACAAAAAATAAGAAAATTCTCAAAATCCACTTTTTGCAAATATCCATATTTCACTAATCCTAGCCAAATTTCCTTTGGAAATTTTTTAGTTATATCGATGTTGACTAGAAGCAGTCACCATATCAACTTGAGGTGGACGACCGAACATCACACCGATAGTAAAAAGAAACTCATGATTAATGAACTGGAAATGCAAATTGGGAAGAGAGATTCAAACCAGAACAATATGATATTCCTCCATAATATTAAAATGGAGCCTCCATTTTAACAATCGCATCTGAAAATTGAAAACAAAATACGAGCATCGAGAGAAAACTCGAGAATAATCTAAGTCATTTGAAAGATGAATCAAGACATGAATAGAATCATTCAATTCGATAGAAAAGATACAAGAGAGTTTCAAGCTATGAAAAAATGATCAAATATTCTCCAAAGTAGGATGACGCAAAGAAAATTTACCCTAAACCTAAAAAATTTGTTTTGCATCATCCTACCCAAAAAATAAACCTAAACACTTGATGTTTGGATGCTTGCATATGGTGCTACTCCTTGAGATGATTATAACTGAGCCTGAGCCTTTTCTTTATCTTATTTTTTCTATCTGCTCTTATTCTTTATGCTTGATTAAGTATTTCATTTTCTTCACAAATCCCTTTAATCATGTTGTAGATCTCTAGTACAGGTTGGGAGACTAATGATACTAGATTGTCCTAGTTTCAAAAGGAGCAGAGGAAGTTGCTGCTAATTTTATGGGATTTTTTTTTGTGGATCTCTGTTTCTTTTTTCTTAGCTTGCTTTCCTTAACTATTATATTAGTTAGGGGGCTTATCGCCTTAGTACTCTTTATAGCTCTTTGAGCATTAGCTTAGAGATTTACCCCCTCTAAGGACTTTGTACCTTTTCTTTGTGGCAATAAAATTTCCCTAATTTCCCTAAAAATAACCCTAAAACTAACCCTAAATCTACAACTCTAAGCCTACAACCTTAAACCCTAAACCCTAAATCCTAAAAAGTCTTAAACCCTAAATCCTAAACTAACCCTTAACCCTAAACCCTAAACCCTAAACACTAAATCCTAAATCCTAAACCCTAAACCCTAAACCCTAAACCCTAACCCTAACCCTAAACCTTAAACCCTAAACCCTCCACCCTAAAACACTAAAACCCTAAACCATAAACCCTAAACTAACCCTAAACCCTAAACCTTAAAACCTACAACCCTAAACCGTAAACCCTAAGCCCTAAAACTTACAACCCTAGACCCTAAACACTAAATCATAAACACTAAACCATAAACCGTAAACCCTAAATCCTAAAAACCTAAAACCTGAAAACCTAAACTTAAACTAAATAAAACATAAATCTAAATAATATAAATACTAAAATAAAATAAAAACCTAAACTAAGACCTAAACCTAAACTTAAAAATAAAATAAAATAAAAATAAACTAAAATAAAATAAATAAAAACCTAAACAAACTAAAAAATAAAATAAAAATAAGAATAAAAAACCTTAATAAAATAAAAACTAAACTTAAAATAAAATTAAATAAACCTAAAATAAAATAAAATAAAATAAAAATCTAAAATTAAAACTTAAAAATAAACAAATAATAAAACCTAAATCCTAAGCTAAAAAAAACTAAACCTAAAATAAAAATAAAATAAACAAAATAAAATAATCCTAAACCTAAAAAAAATAAACTAAACTAAAATAAATAAAACCTAAACCTAAACCTAAAATAAACCAAACCTAAACTTAAACGTTAATTAAATAAAATAAAATAAACTAAAAATAAACCTAAACCTAAAATAAAAAATAAAATGAAAAAATAAACCTAAAGCCTAAACATAAAGAAGTAAAATAAAACCTAAACCTAAACAAAATAAAAAAAATAAACCTAAACCTAAAAAAAAATAAAATAAAAATAAAACTCAACTAAAAAATAAACCTAAACCTAAAACTAAACCTAAAAAATAAACTAAAACAAAAAACCTATACTAAAATAAATAATATAAATTAAATAAAAATAAAAAAAATAAAAAAAATAAAAATAATGTAGACTAAAATAAATAAAAAATAAACTAAATATACTAAATAAAAATAAACCTACATGTTTACAAAATTTTTTAAAAAAAGGCCTTAAGCCCTAAATCCTAAACCCAAAACTCTAAGCCCTAAACCTACAACCCTAACTACCTTAAAACCCAAACCATAAACGCTAAACCCTAAAGAATAAACCCTAAAACCCTAAACCTTAAACCCTAAAGAATAAACCCTAAAACCTAAACCTAAACCTAAATAAAAAATAAATAAACCCAACACTAAACCCTAAACCTACAACCTAACCCACACTAAACCCCAAACCCTAAACTTTAAACCCTAAACCTTTAACCCTAAACACTAAAAACCAGAAAACCTAAATGTAAAGAAAGCAAAACCTAAAAAATTATAAACCTAAATAAAATAAAATAAAATAAATACCTAAACTAAAACTTAAACCTAAACCTTAAAATAAAATAAAATAAAATAAATAAAAATAAACTAAACTAAAATAAAATAAAATAAATAAAAATAAACTAAAATAAAATAAAATAAACCTAAGAATAAAAAATCTAAATTAAATAAAAATTAAATGTAAAATAAAAATAAATAAACCTAAAATAAAATAAAATTAAAACTAAATAAAAACCCTAACCTAAAAAATAAACCTAAAAATAAAACCTAGAAAAAAATAAAAAATAAAACCTAAACCCTAAACTAAAAAAACCTAAACCTAAAAGAAAAATAAAATAAACAAAATAAAATAAACATAAACCCTAAATTAAAATAAACTAAACTAAAATAAATAAAACCTAAACCTAAACCTAAACTAAATAAAATAAAATAAACTAAAAATATGCCTAAACCTAAAAAAAATAATACCGAAAAATAAACCTAAAATAAAAACCTGAAAGCAAAATAAAAAAAAGTAAAATAAAAGCATTAACTTAATCCTAAAAATAAAAAAATAAAACTAAAATAAAACTCAACTAAAAAATATACCTAAACCTATAAAATAAACTAAAATAAAAAACCTAAACTAAAATAAATAAACCAAAAATATATAAAATAAATAAATAAAAATTAAAAATAAACTTAAATAAATATAAAAAATAAAGTAAAAAAATAAAGAAAAAATGAACTAAATGTACTAAATAAACCTAAACCTACCAGTTTACTTAATTTAAAATAAAAGAACTTAAACCCAAAATCCTAAACCATAAACCCTAAATCGTAAACCTTACACCTTAAAAAACCCTAAACCCTAAACCCTAAAAGCATAAACCCTAAAACCCTAAACCTTAAACCCTAAACCCTAAACCCTAAACCCTAAACCCTAAACCCTAAACCCTAACCCTAAACCCCAAACCCTAAACCTAAACTTAAAGTAACTAAATAATTTAAAATATAAACCTAAACCCTTAAACCTATTAAACCTAAACCTAAACCTAAACCTAAACCCTGGTAGAACCTGAGGCCAAGAACATCACCGCCTAGTCTGCCTAGATCCGCTATGGAGGTGAAGGTGGACGCAGCGGTTATCACAGTGGTGGTGGGGGATATAGTGGTACTGGTGGATATGGAGGAGTTGGTTGGAGCAATGGTGATTATGGAGGCGGGAGGAGCAATGGTGGGGGATCTAGAGTAGCTGGTGGATATGCATGCTCATTTTTTATCTATGTCATCACTTGTGTCTTGGAAAACTTGGTGTGTTACTTGGTTGATGAAATCAAAAAGAAGAAATGTTTAATCTAAATTTATTATCAATTAAAAAAACTAAAAACCCTAAACCCTAAATTAAAACTTGAACCATAAACCTAAAACCTAAACCCTAAACCCAAAACCCAAAATTTTAAAAACTCTAAACCCTAAACTCTAAGCCCTAAATCCCTAAACCCTAAACCCTAAACCCTAAATTATAAACCCTAAAAATAAAAAATATATATAATAAGTTAAAAGTAAAATAAAATAAACCCTAACACTAGACCCTAAGCCCTAAAACTAACCCTAAATCCCAAACCAAAATCCTAAACCCTAAACCCTAAATGCTAAACCCTAAACCCTAAACCCTAAACCCTAACCCTAAACCTAAACCATAAACCCTAAAACCCTAAACCCTAAAACCCTAAACACTAAACCCTAAACCTTAAATCCTAAACCCTAAGAACCTAAAAACTGAAACTTGTAAAATAAAAAAAAAATAAAACTCAAGTAAAAAATGAACCTAAAGTTAAAAAATAAACCAAATTAAAAAACCTAAACTAAAATAAATAAACCTAAAATAATTAAAATAAACTAAAAGAAATAAATAAACTTAATTAAAAATATAGAATAAAATAAACTAAAATGAATAAAAAATAAATTAAATTAACTATGAAAACCTAAACCTACCAGTTTATTTAATTTTTTTAAAAAAACTCCAAAACATAAAACCTAAACCTTAAATCCTAAATCTTAAATCTGAAACCCTAACACCAAACCCTAAAACTAACCCAAAATTGTGAACCCTCAACCTACAACCCTAAACCCTAAAATATCCCTAAACCCTAAACCCTAAACTAACCTTAAACCCTAAACCCTAAACTGTAACCATAACCTTAAACCCCAAACACAAAACCCAAAATCGTAAAACCCTAATCCCTAAACCCTAAACCCTAAAGCCTAAATACTCAACCCTAAACCCAGAACCCTAAACCCTAAAAGCTTAAACCCTAAAACCCTAAACCATAAACCCTAAACCTTAAACACTAAACACTAAATGCTAAAAACCTAAACCTAAAGCTAAAGTAAATAAAACCTAAAAATAAAATAAATCAAAAAACCTAAACATATATAAAATAAATAAAATAAAATAAAATAAAAACTTGAACTAAGACCTAAACCTAAACCTAAAAATAATATAAAATAAAAAATTAAGATAAAATAAAATAAAATAAATAAAAACCCAAACAAAACTAAAAAATAAAATAAACCTAAGAATAAAAAACATAAATAAAATAAAACTAAATGCAAAATAAAAATAAAATAGATTTAGAATAAAATAAAATAAAAACTAATTAAAAACCTAAACCTAAAAATTAAACCAACAAAATAAAACCTAGAAATTAATAAAAAATAAAACCCAAACCCTTAACTAAAAATAAAAACTAAACCTAAAATAAAAATAAATTAAACAAAAATAAAATAAACTTAAACTGAAATTAAAATAAACTAAATTTAAATAAATAAAACCTAAGCCTAAACCTAAAATAAACAAAACCAAAATCCTAAACTAAACAAAATAAAATAAAATAAACTAAAAGTAAACCAAAACCTAAACTAAAAAATAAAACCAAAAAATAAACCTAAAATAACAACCTAAAACTTAAACCCTAAACCCTAAACCCTAAAATGTTAAAAACCTGAACCTCAAATAAAAGTCATATAAACCTAAACCTAAACTAAAATAAACTAAACTAAAACAAATTAAACCTAAACCTAAACCTAAAGTAAACTAAACCTAAACATAAACCTAAATTAAACAAAATAAAATTAATTAAAAATAAACCTAAACCTAAACTAAAAAAAAACCTAAAAATAAACATAAAATAAAAATCTAAAACCTAATCCTAAAACAAAAGAACCTAAACCTAAACCTAAAAATAAAAAATAAAACCTAAACCTAAAAAATAAAGTAAAAATAAAACCAAACTAAAAAATAAACCTAAACCTAAACCTAAATATATAAAATTAATTAAAATAAATAAACATAAAATAAATGAACTAAACTAAATAAAAATAAAAGTAAACTTAAATAAAAATAAAATTAAAATAAACTAAAATAAATAAACTAAATAAACTAAATAAACTTAAACCTATAAGTTTACTTAATTTAAACAATTAAAAAATAAAGAAAACCCTAAATAGTAAACTCTAAAACCCTAAGCCGTAAACCCTAAAGCATAAACACTAAACCCTAAAACATAAACCCCAAACCATAAACCCTAAAGCTTAAAGCTTAAATCCTAAACCCTAAACCCTAAAAGCTAAAAATTGAAAAATTGAAAAACCTAAACTTAAACTAAATAAAACCTTAAAATAAAAGAATAAAAAAACTAAACCTAAACCTAAACATTAAGATAAAACAAAGTAAAAAAATAAAAACTAAACTAAAAGAAAATAAATAAAAACCTAAACTAAACTATAAGATAAAATAAACCTATAAATAAAATAAAAACTAATTGTAAAAAAAAAATAAACCTAAAATAAAATAAAATAAAAATTAAATAAAAACCCAAACATAAAAATAAATAAAAAATAAAACCCAAATCCTAAACTAAAAATAAAAAACTAAACCTAAAATAAAAATAAAATAAACAAAGTAAAATAAACCTAAACCTAAACTAAAATAAACTAAATTAAAATAAATAAAACCTAAACACTAAACTAAATACAATCAAATATATTAAAAATAAACCTAAGCCTAAACTAAAAAATAAAAAGTAAAAAATAAACTTAAAACCTAAACTTAAAAAAATAAAATATAAACCTAAACCTAAAAAATAAAATAAAAATAAAACTAAACTAAAAAATAAATATAAACCTAAGCCAAACCTTAGAAAATATACAAAAATAAAAAACCTAAACTAAAATAAATAACTAAAATAAATAAACCAAACTAAATAAAGATAAAATAAACCTAAATAAAAAATAAATAAAATAAAATAAACTAAAATAAATAAAAATAGACTAAATAAACCTAAACTAACCAATGATTTAAAAAAAAATTAAACCCTAAAACTTAAACCCTAAACCCTAAATTCTAAACCCTAAACCATAAAGCCTAAAACTAACACTAAACCCTAAATCCTAAACCATAACCCTAAACCTATGACCGTAAACCCTAAACCTTGAACAGTAAATTAACCCCAAACCTTAAACCTTAAACCCTAAACTCTAAAACCTAACCCTAACCCTAAACCCTATACCTTAAACCCTAAACCCTAAAACCCTAATCCCTAAACCCTAAATTAACTTTGAACCCTATAGCCTAAACCCTAAAAAGCATAAATCTTAAAGCCTAAACCCAAAAACCTAAACTAACCCTAAACCCTAAGCTAACCCTAAACCCTAAACCCTAAACCCTAAACCCTAAAAACTCTAAACCCTAAAGCCTAAACACTAAACCTAAAACCCAAAATACTAAACCCTAAACTCTAAAACCATAAACCCTAAAAACCTGAAAACATAAACCTAAACTAAATAAAACTAAAAATAAAAAAATAAAAAAACCTGAACATAAATAAAATAAAAACCTAAAGTAAAACCTAAACCTAAACCTATAAAAAATAAAAAATTAAATTAAACTAAAATAAAATAAAGAAAAACCTAAACTAAAAAAAATAAAATAAACCTAAGAATAAAAAAGCTTAATAAAATAAAAACTAAACCTGAAATAAAAATAAAATAAACTTAAAATAAAATATAATAAAAACTAAATAAAAACATAAACTTAAAAGATAAACCTAAAAATAAAACCTAAAATTAAATAAAAAATAAAAACTAAACCCTAAACTAAAAAAAAAACTTAAACCTAAAATAAAAATAAAAGAAACAAAATAAAATAAACCTAAACATAAACTAAAATAAATAAAACCTAAACTTAAAACTAAACCTAAACTTAAACTTAAAATAAACTAAACCTAAACATAAACCTAAGCCTAAACTAAATAAAATAAAATAAAATAAACTAAAAATAAATTTAAACCTAAACTAAATAAATAAAATTTAAAAATATACCTAAAATGAAAATCCAAAACATAAACCTAAAAAAATAAAATAAAAACCTAAACCTAAACCTAAAACTATAAAACAAAACTTAAACCTAGATAATAAAATAAAAATAAAACTCAACAAAAAAATTAACCTAAACCTAAACCTAAAAAATAAACTAAAATAAAAAACCTAAACTAAAATAAATAAACTTAAAATAAATAAAAGCAAAAAATACCTAAATAAAAATAAAAAATAAAAGAACCTAAAATAAATAAAAAATAAACTAAATAAACTAAATAAATATAAACTTAAAGGTTTACTTAATTTTAAAAAAAATCATAAACACTAAATCTGAAACCCTAAACCCTAATCCCTGAACCCAAAACCCATAAATTAACCCTAAACCTTAAACCCTAAACCTACAGTCCTAAACCCGAAACCCTAAAAAACCAAAAACCAAAAACCCAAAACCCAAAACATAAAACCCAAATCCTAAACCATAAACTCTAAAAGCATAAACCCTAAAACCCTAAACCCAAAATCCTAAACTTTAAACCCTACACCCTAAACCCTAAACCCAAAACCCAAAACCCAAAACCCAAAACCCTAAACCCTAAACCCTAAACCCCAAACCCTAAATCTAAACCTAAAGTAACTAAATAAATTAAAAAATAAACCTAAACCCTAAATCCTAATAAACTTAAACCTAAATCTAAACCCTAAGGATGGGAAGAACCTTAATGGCAGGAACAACACTATCAACTAGGCTCCCTAGATCGTGGGGAGGTGAAGGCAGGTGGCTTATCAGGTGGTGGGGAACTAGATGCGATGGATATAAAGGTGGTGGTATGAGCAGTGGTGGTTATATAGCCAGGAGGAGCAACGGAGGTTACAACCATGGTTATGGAAGACGGAGAAATTAGGGATATGATGGTGGATCTCGATATTCAAAAGGCCGGGGTGGTTCTGATTAGAATTGGAGAAATTGAAGAACAACCAATTTGATCTGGTGATGGCAAAGGGAGAAATCTGGGATATGATGGTTGATCTCATTATTCGAAAGGCTGGGGTGGTTCTCATGAGAATTGGAGAAACTAAAGAATGGCCAATCTGATCTACTGCTTGCAAAACTATGTCATTATAGTAGAGATGGTTCTAGTTATCTAGGGTTTATTATTTGCTCTATGTGTGCTCATTTTTTATCAATGTCATCACTTGTGTCTTAAAAAACTTAGTGTGTTACTTGGTTGATGAAATCAGAAAGAAGAAATGTTGAATCTTAATTTAATCTCTGTTAAAAAAAACCAAAAACCCTAAACCCTAAACTAAAACTTGAACCTCAGACCTAAAACCTAAACTTTAAACCTTAAAACATAAACCCTAAAAACCCTAAACACTAAACCTTAAGCCCTAAAACCCTAAATCCTAAACTCTAAAACCTAACTAAACCCTAAACCCCATAACCTAAACCTTAAACCTCAACTAACCCTAAACCCTAACATCTAAAATGCTAAAAACCTAAACACAAACTAAATAAAACTTAAAAGTAAAATAAATAAAAAAACCTAAACCTAAATAAAATAAAATAAAAAAAGAAAAACTAAACTAAAACATAAACCTAAACCTGCAAAGTTGTTGATCTCGGTTCTCTTGAATGTAGTAATACTATCAGATATAATTCATTAAGGCACTCTGAACCATATATGATATGGTTCCTAAAAACTTATAGCACATACTGAGCTATGGCCTCTCTGAGTGAAATCATCTTCATCCATTTGCAAAAGTACTCAGTAGCAGCTAAGATAAATCGATGACCCTTGGAAGAAAGAGGATTAATCAAATGCACGATGTTGGTACCCCAACACTCGAATGGGCATGAGGCTAACGTAGGATGTAGATTATTGGGTGGTTAGTGTAGGACCACACCGTGTATTTGACATTGGTGGCATCGCCTAGTCGTATCCATGCAATCTTTGATCATTGATGGCTAGTAGTATCCTAGTCTCTTAATTTTGGCTCCCGTCTTCGAACTGAATTGGTTGGCTCCACATAATCGTGTGTGTACCTCAGCCACGATCTTATAAGCTTCATGCTTATCTAAAAAATATAACCACATTTGATTGAAAGACCGTTAGTACAAGACATCATCCACAAGAGCATAGGAAAGTGCTTTCTATTTCATCTGATGGACTTGGGACTTCTCTTGAGATAGTTAGCCTTTATTTAGGTAATCTATGAATGGTTTCCTCCAACCTAACTCCTCATCCTTCTTATCAATGGTAACCTCCCATTTAAGAGAGTACTTTTTGATGAGTTCAATATCAATAAGGGATAAAACTTGTCTATTTTAGACCTTTATTGATATGGACTCATCCTCCGGACATGCCAACTCCTTGGCAAGCTTGGCTAAAGCATATGTTATGGTGTTCTCTCATGAAGGAATCTTATAAATGGTAATCTCTGGGATTTGGGCCAACAACTCCATGGTGTACTTGTGATAGTGATGGAGATTTATAACTTAATAGGATCCAGCGATTTGGTTGATAACTAGTTGAGAATCCTTGAAGATGTTGATATTATGGATGCTTAGAGTAACAACTAACTCTAGACTGACAATCAAAGCCACATATTTGACTTTATTGTTATTGCAAGGATTGGACAGATGATATGAGAATCTCATCACATCATGATCTGGAGTTAAGAGAACTATTCCTACCCCTACCTTTTCTAGAATAGTAGATTGTGGTTCTTCTCCTCTTTGAGAGGAAGCTGCACCATCAATGTACATCTCCTAGAGATGAATGCTAGTATCCCCTAAATTCATGATTTGTTCATCAAGGAGATCATCACTAAGTGGAGAGTTAGCAGGAAGTCAGTGTCCTGCTAAGAAATCCACTAACGCTTATCCTTTCACTACATGAAGGGGTATGAAGGTATTGTCAAACTATAAGAGGATCATAGACCATCGTGCCAACTATCCAGATAGCATCGGTTGTGTCATGAGATATTGTAGTGGATTGATCCTAGAGATTAAGTTCACTTTATGAGGAAGCATGTAGTGCTGTAGCTTTTAGGATGCAATGAATAAAGCTAAGCAATGCTTCTCAATGGGTGGATAATTAGCCTCAGTAGGGACTAAACGATGGTTGAGGTAGTAGAATACATTTTCCTTCCCTTCATCATTTGCTTGGGCCAACAAAGCACCAAGGGAGTCATCTAATATAGTAGTGTAAAGTTTGAGTAGCTTGCATAAGAATGGGGCTACTAAAATTGGTGGCATCATCATGTAATGCTTGATGTATTCGAAGCCATGCTCATAAGTATCATCCCACTTGAGCTTGGCATTCTTTTTGACAAGTGGTGAGAATGGCTGACATCTTCCTGATAGGTTGGATATAAAGCATCTTAGATTCTCTAATCGCCCTTAGAATGATCTGCATTGAGTTAAACTTTAGGGGGTGGCATTTCTAATTTCACCTTAATCTTCTTCGGATCGATTCTGATTCCCTAGTGTCAGACAACAAACCCAAAGAATTTCCCTGAAGCTACTCCAAATGCACACTTTAGTGGGTTAATTTTGAGGTTAAATTTTCTTAACTGTTTGAAAACTACTCTCAAGTCAAAGAGATGTCTTCTTTTTCTCTACTTTTGACCATGAGATCATTGACATAGCACTCGACTTAATGATGAATGAGTTCATCAAAGATTCGAGTCATAGCCCACTGGTATGTAACACGAGCATTTTTATGGTTGAAGGCATGAACTTATAGTAATATATTCTGATTGAGGGTTCTAAAAGTAGTGTTTCTTTTATCTTTAGGGGTCTTTATTTGGTTAATTCTAGATGAGCCATCCATGAATAAGAAGATTGTATGAGACGAGGCAATGTCTACCACCAGCTCTAGAATTGGTAGTGAAAATTCATCTTTTCTACAAGCATTATTTAAATCTCTAAATCAAAGTATAAATGAATTTGGCCATTCATTTTCTTAACTAGGATGACGCTGGCTAACTAGGTAGGGTATTTTTCTTCTTAGATGAAGCCAGCATCGATCAGTTTCTTGACTTCATAAATGACCTGTTGTTCTGTGTCTAATCACATACATCTAGGAACTTGCTTGATAGGGTAGCCAGTAGGCTCTATTATTAGTTTATGGACTGCTACGTTAGGAGCCAATCTAGGCATCTCTTCATAACTCTATGCAAAGCAGTCCTTAAACTCAGTCAATAGCCTAAGTCATTAGTTTTAATTTCATTCAATAAAGAACTAATGTATGTCGGGCGTGGATCTTTTTCAGTTCCTAAGTTGATTTCTTGAGCTCGTCAATGGTTGACTTAATCTCTTCTTCAAACTTTGGCAGTGCATCTTTGACTTGAAAATCATCTGGATCATAAGTTTCTAAGCACGCCTCCTCATATGAGTTAATGTGACTTGAAAAGAACCTATCAAAATGATTGATGATGACAAGCGAATCATCATCAACGATTGGACCCATTGTACCGAATCCTAATGTTAGTCTTGATTGAGAGCTTTTGCATTTATTCTTCCATATTTTTCAAGTAGCATGATCTTTGACCAAGTATGTGGGATTAACCCTTTCTTTGCTAAATTATGAACACAAGGGAAGTACTAATTGAAAGGTAATTCTATTAACCCTTTCTTTGCATTTATTCTTCCATATTTTTTCGAAGTAGCATGACCTGTGCTTTGACCAAGTATGTGGGATTAACCCTTTCTTTGCTAAATTATGAACACAAGGGAAGTACTAATCGAAAGGTAATTCTATTAAACCTTTATATGAATCATCCTCAAGTTCTACATCAACTTCTTGACTTGAGGATGATGCCCCCAGAAAGAACCTCTGAGTCTTCACACCTATGAATGACTTAGGGGCTTTCTTAACTACTAAACCCTCAACTTTTTGAGAGGAAAATGGGGTTAGAGCTAAGGTTCCCAACTGATGCCTAACTGTTTTACATATAGACTTTGATACAGTTATGCTTTGCTTTGGAGCCAAGTCTTCATCACTATCTAGCTCAAGTGTCACCTCCAAGGTAATCTACTACTGAGAAGAGCTGATTGGTGTGCTAACCATATAAGACTCATCCTATGAACTAGATTTTATGTTTATAGGTATAGAAGATGTACTCCTGGTAGTTGGGACATATCTTCTGTTGGGTGGCCAATAAAGAGGTTTTCCATCCCTGAGATTGCCTCTGAACTGGCCTTTTCCTCTGCTTGGTGGAGGTCAGGTCATCCTACATATATGTTTGAATGGAGTAACGAACTATCGGTGGAATTTAATGTTAGGATCGACTTCCTCCTCCAAGTTTATTTTCGCTCCCTTTTATTTTCTTTTCCATTTTCTTTTTTGTTTTCTTTTTATTTTTCATTTTCTTTTTTTTTTAAAACTTGGCCCAAGTTTGCGAGAATATACTTGTTGATTTTGAGGGAGGTAGTAAGCCGCATCCTCATATATGCCGACCTCGTGAACTATAAATGGCTTCAGATCTCCTTTGACACAGTAGACGATCCCATGTCTCACAAACTTTATACACTGATGTAGAGAAGATGGAACTATGTTGTTCTCATGTATCCATGGTCTCACGAGCAAAGTGTTGAAACATGTATCCAAGTATATAATGTGAAACATGGCTTCGATCTTCCAATCATCTATCTCCAAGGGCAACACTATGGAGCCCAATGCCTATTGACCTCACTTTTGGAGTGCAGATTCAATCTTCCTACCTTAGACTTGGGAGTCTTTTAGACACTAAGACTTCCCTAATCATAAGACGCTTCTAATAAATATGTAAACACTTAACCTAAGCCTAAAGACTTAGAAGGGGTAACCATAAGATTAGATTATGCCATAGGGATTAGGATAATCCACCTACACTACAACCCAAATCCAATCCATGTTCACCTTCTCCAACCAAACCTCAAGTTCAATTTAAGCATCAAATTTAGATCCAAATCTAAGGCCAAATTACAAAACCAAATGATTGAAGCCCATGATCAAATCCAAACATGAAATCCTTCCTAAGCCATATGACCTATCAAATGGACTTAGCCAAATCTTAATCCAAATCAATCCAAAATCAATTGATTTTCTTTTACCACTAATATCTTCCTATATAAATCAAATCTACATTCAAATGATCAAAGCTAAATCAAACTAAATCAAATTAAATCAAAACCCTTCCTAAGCCAAATGACCTATCCCATAGACTTGGCCAAATCTTAATCCAAATCAATTCAGACTCAACCGATTTTCTCAAAAATAAATCATATTATCAATCATCTTCTTAAATTTAAATGAAATATACATTTAAATCATCAAAACTAAATCAAACCAAAATAAAATCCAAACCTAAGCCACATGACCCAACTCCATGGACTTAGCAAAATTCCTTCATTCCAAAACCCAAATTCAATTGATTTTCTAATAAATCAAGCATACCTTCAATCATATTCACAAATATAAAGGAATTCTATAATCATCAAGCCAAACCAAAATTAACTCAAGTAAAACCTAACTTAACCCTCTTGACTTGAAATGTTCAAATGAACCAAAACTCATTTGAACCCAAGCCAATTGAAATTGAATTTATATATCAATCCCAAATCCATATATAAACTCAACTAAATCAAACACAACCCAAAATCAAGCCAACTAAACTAGATTGGTCCACTTGACCCATAGTGGCTAATTTTACCTATTTGAGCCAAGTTCTAATCCTACCCAAATTGGATTGAACTAAGCCAATCAAAACCTCCCATCATGATTGTTAATCACCCTAGGTAGATCAGTTTTCACAAATTAGGTCAAACCAAGTCAACTTGGTCATTTGACCAAGTCAAACCCTTAACCCATATGAACCCAAACTAGCCAAATTACAACCAAGACAAATCCCTTGAAACTAATGATTCGTTCCAAATCAAAATCAATAATTGAATATGACTTGACCATCAATTGAGTCAAACCAAACCCAGTTGGCCCTCTTGGCCCATGTTGACCCAAATTGACCTAAAAGGCCAAATTGGGTCATATGAAAATATAAACCACTTTGATTCTAATTAATGGCTTAAGTTCATTCGAAATTGATTGTTGAACTTGACCAAAGCCATGATTGGACCCAATTGAACTTAATTAACCTACTTAGCCTAAATTGACCTAAAGGTTCAAGTTGGCCTAAATCAAAACCAAATGCAAATTAATTGAAACCAAAGTCTACAATCATCATCAATTAGTCAACTAAACCCAAATCAACACCCAACCCAAGCCAATTTGGCCAATTTGGTGAACTTAATCCATTTGACGCAAATGAATTCAAATGATCCAAAATCAAATTTAAGCCAAACTAAACCAAACCAATTGAACCAAAACATTCCAAATGATCATATGAACTTGACCCAACCTAACCCAATTTGAAGTAAATGAGTCAAATTAAGCCAAACCTAACCAAATCAACTCCAATTGACTTGATGTTTGGGATAACCCACTCTTCGCTCATTTCAATCTCCAACCAATCCAATGCTAAATGATAATTCTACTCTTGGGTCAAGGGCATCATGAGACAAATCACCATGTAAGAGGTCATTTCCATTCCTCCACTTGGTACTCTCCCAATGGTCCACTTAGGAACCCAAGACCGCCAATGGTTGGGCCATGACCCATGGGAGATCAAATCACCTCACCCTCCCCATTGGAGCATTTGAAACCCTTAGGATACCCATGATTCGTCATTGGCAACCACCTCCAACCTTCAACCAACCAAGCTAAGCCACGCACCTCCTCCCTGCCACCCACAACTCCCTAAGATGGTCGGATGGCTACTAGAAGCCAAACCCGATCCCACCGTCCAATCAAGATGAGAGGGGGGCATACACCCCCTCATTTTCACTCAAACACACACAAAAATCATTCCTCAGAGCCCTAGCTACCCAGGATGAGCTGCTAGAGCCATTCCCTAAGCTCCAAAATCATTCTAATCGAAATGCCATTCGTCTAAATAAGACACTCCCATTTTTGACCTAGCTTCCCCATTTATTCATCATACTCAAATCAACATTGCACGCACCTTCCCTAGGCCTCATCAAGAAAGAGTGAATCATCTCCCAAGCTTCCCAAGCATCAAAGGTGGGACTTCGATCAAAGTTGAGCTCCAACTTATCAGTTCATGGCCTTCTGAGTGAACATAAAGGAATTGATCCAATTGTTGGTCAAAAGAGCTTCGTCTCCATTAGATGAAGCTTCCTCAATTATTTGAACCACCGGTCTTGAGCTCTGGTGAGGTATGCTTCCAAAATTGATCCTTAAGAAAAAATGGGTTGGAGCTTTTTAAAGAAAACGCTGCATGATCTTGATCATTGTATCCCCATACATGTCGTGGAGGTGGGATCCTTTAGAGGAGCGGGTATGCTCGTGAGCAATGGAAAATGAGCTTCATTCTCCCATACTTATGTGACATTAACAACATGTTTCCATCGGAATGGATGGTGATAATATCCGCTGATCGATCCGATTTAATTTATTAGTAATTAATCATAGCCATTTGATCTTAGATCAGATGGTGGATGAGAAAGTGCGTCCATCGCCGCCATGTAGGCACAGAGTTAGATAAGTTTTAAGTAGCCAATCACGCAGCACCATGTGGAAAGTATACCGCATCAATGCGCCATATGGTGCCGACATGATTCGGCTTTAATCAGGCTTAATTAATTATTTTTAATGGCTGAAACTTCTAAAAATCATAAAAAATCATAGAAAAATTTAAAAAAATGCAAATAAATACTCATTTTAAAGGTATTTTAAAAGAGAATCAATTAAAAATGATCTTAACTAATTTTGAAGAGTAATTATAATTTAATTACAAAATTAATTAGCTTAATTACTCATTAATTACTTGAGCAATTAATCCCAAATTTTGTGGGTTAATTTAATGGGATGATCTCTACCTCTCATGATTTTTTTTGGATTTATTGCTCACTTATTTAGGAAAATTGACTAATTTTTAAATCTTAATGACTCTTTTAAGTTAATTAATGATTAATTAATCCCATGAATAGTAATAAATTGGTTAATTAAGTTTATTAATCATTGTTCAAAAGTAAGTGAACTAAGGAATGGATGGGACCCCTTTCCTAAGTTCATTTCAACCTTTTTAAAATGAAATTTATTAAGATAACCACCAATTAAATCACTTAATCAAATTGAAATCATAATCACATCAAATTGATTAATTAAATCATGGGGTAGATCTTTAGGTGTTTAATAACCTAAAGGCATTTAATAAAATTATGGCTAGTCCACATGTGTGGGAAAACCATAAGAGTAATTAATTAAGTCCCTTAATCTAATTAACTAATAATCATGAGCCAATTGCATTTGGCCTATTTTATTTCCTAGGATCATTGCAAGTTTATTTTCCATGCATATCATGTGGACTCATAATTATTTAGTTAATTACTTTTAGGAGACATAGGTAAGGGTAATTAATTCATCTAATTAAGGGTTCAACTTAATTAACCCATAAAATCAAATTAATTACATTTACTTAAATTAAATCAAATCGATAATGTGGGGATGGGTTTAAAATAGCAAGTGATGATTTGTTTTCTACTCTTTAAATCAAATCAAATCTAAAACTTAATTAATAAAGAAGCTTTGGCTTGCATTAAATAATCTTATTTGATTTGATTGTCCTTAAGAACTAGTTTGGTTGAATGAATCACATGCTTATATTTCATTTTCCTTTTTCCAATCAAGTTAGATTTGGTATGTCATTTTAATTCATGCATCCATATTTTCAAAATCAAGTAAAATAAAATGTATTTCCTTTATGTAAACTTGCATGTGTTGATTTAATTTAATATATGTGTGGTTATTATCACTATAAATCCAAATGTATTTTTCAAAAGCTTATAAATGAATAATTATATTTGTTCTGATGCTAGTTATAAATACATAAGAAATACATGTGCTTAAATCTTAAGTGTATGAATGTTGAGTTATCTTTCCTCTATTCAAGTGTTGAATTATATAAGATTGAATGGTAATGGGTATATAGTCTGGACATCCTGAGAATATGAGGCTTTAGTTAGTGCCATGGAGACCATTTGATTACCTCACTTCCTTGGTTTATCAACAGTACATACCCATTTGATGTCATTCTTATGTATTTCAACATTAGAATTTGGATAGAGCTTTAATTCATATATATAAATGATTTAATAAAAAATATACAATCTTTGCATGGTTTTCTTTCCCTCATTTATGTATACATCCATGTGTGTCCAAGAAAAGCAAGTATACTGTCTGGACATCCTGGGAATACGAGGCTTTAGTTAGCCCCAAGGAGGTCATTTGAATACATTACTTCCTTGGTTTAACAATGACACATACTTTCCTATATCTTTGTAAATGTATATGTATATGTCATTAGTAAATGAACATCCCATTTGACATTAAAATTACATGCTTTCATAATTGACTAAGTAGTTAAATTATTTAGCCATATGATTTGGAGCTTACTTTGTATGTTCATGTATATGAATTTACATATGTTTGAATGTAAATGGGTATATAAGCTGGACATCCTGAGAATACGAGGCTTTAGTTGGCTCCAAGGAGGTCATTTGATTAGCTCACTTCCCTAGTTTAACAATGGTACATGCCTATTTAATTTCATTCTTATGTCCTTTTTGTATAAAAATTTGGATAAAGTTTTAAATTAATATGTTTAAATAATTTAATAAAATAAAAATATAAATTTGAAACATACACATACATTAATGATTTAACTGTGCTAAAATATGTTGCATGTATAGATACACTTAGGATTAATTAAATCATTTAATAAGACATTCAATAAAGAGAACTAAATCAAATTAATATACTTTAGAAAGTGACTTAAGGTAGGGATGAAAGAGGGCAATCCTCTTTTCCTCTCTTTATAACACTTTGCTATGTGTAATAAAATGAAATAAAAGAAAACACAAACTCAAATTTTCAAATGAATTAAACTACAAGTGAAATCAACCTTTCATGTTAAATTAAATCCTTATACACTTATAAAATACAATAGTAATGCCTAACAAGAATTACCACACAAGCCTTAATACACACATTAGAATTAATTCACCACTTATAGCTCTAAGTTAGGACAGTGTATGATGTGATGTATGTTTTGTTTTATGATGCATTGTTTTAGATTGAATGTTAGGGTGTATGCTTCATATGGATGATAGGCCAATTTTAGCCTAATCATTTTTTAAGGGATAATGCTTAAGAATTGCTTAAAAAATAAATGTGAGTGCTCTTTACGTTGCTTAAATTTAAGCATAATCCAAGTTAGACACTGGGCTTAATTACCCATGTGTAGGGTGCTAAGTCCAAATTATAAATATAACTGCTTGGGATTATATGTATATTTAGCTAACCACTATTTTATAGGTGTAGTTAGATTTACTTTTCCCACATAAACGTATTTTTTGCAATAGGAATTAGGATTAGGGGATTGGGGATGAAGTGGGTTGAAGGCTTTGTCTGGGTGCCATGTGATGCCTTTAAAGTAAGCACCATCCAAATTAAAGAAGGAACCAAATCAAAATGTAGATATGAAGAAAGAAGACCCCATAGCATTTAATACAATTATAATTATTCTTTCATATTCCAAGTTGTATAAGGAGCTCGCTACCCATCTTTTCTCTCTTGGGTACTCAACCACACCAACCTTTTATTCTTTTATGATAGTTTATATAATTGTTTGATGTTATGTTTATATTATGCATTAGGATGGCATGCTTTTGATAGTTACTTAAATGATTAATGCTTTAATGTGTCACTTGGATACGATTAGGATCTTAGGTAAAAATAACTTTTCTACCCAATTAATCACTCATAACTAAATTTTAAACAACTCATAACCTCATCATAAAGCTGAAGACATAAATAAGAAAGATAATTAAACAATTTTGCAACCCCTTAGCTATATGGTTGTATGTTTCACATCATGAATGCATATTCTTTCTCTCTTGAACATGAAGGATCTCCATCCTTGCATCATAAAGAAATGCTTGACTTATGAGGGCATCCCTTTTGGTGGAGAACACCTTCTTCTAGTTTTTTTGACCCATAACCTATTTCATCATGCATTTAGGCATAATAAATCCTAAAGCCTCTACCAAAATGATGTGTCTATAATGAAATAAAATTGGAAAGGATTTTCCATCTATAGATTAAGTCATATACCATATCACTCATGCTCTAGTCTCTTAGGAAGTGTGTTTAGGACTTTAGTCTCTTTCTATTTAAATAAATACCCTAGCTATCTTGCAATTTATAAGATTGGATTATATGGTTTTAAAATTGTAGGAGAAGTTAGCTGGCGACCACTTCAGGCGGTTATAAGTCCAGAAGTTGGACAATTTATTCTCTCTTCTGGAAGTTACCCTTATGTCCACCTATCGCTTAGATTTAGGTCATGCTTTAGCTCGTACTAAAGCTCCCTAGATTTAGGATTTATAGCTATCTATTTCTTTCAGGCTACTAGTGTAAATCCTCATCTCTTAGGCATTCCCACAACCTTGTGTTGGTGGATTACAAGCCCTAGTAATCTAATTAAATTCCAACTCAAAACATATAAATCTCCTCAACTTCAAAATTATAAAGCCTAATCAAAGGATAGATTAGAATGCTCACTAGGCTTTCTAATATCATGAGCATTTCTTACTTATTTTAATTGGATTCCAAAAATAATTCTTCTCCTTGAACTTTTTGAATTGATTTTCCAAATATATCCAATCCTTTGATAGTCTAATCTTAAAATCTTTTTAGATGATAATTGTCTACTTTGATCGAGTATTCTTAATAATTTCATTTCTAAGATATATAATTAACTATGGAGGCTTGCCTCATAGAGAACTTAAGAACTGTTTAATATAAACCCTACTTTATTCATTCATGTAAAGTGAGAAATCTACAGTACATTCTTAGACCCATCATGCCTTAGAGTCCTTATTACATGATTAAGTCTATTATAGGGTTGATGCTTTTATCTTTTGAGATAGTACATCATACCTCAATGTTATACCGATCACCTCAAAAGTACCCCACTCGATCCGTGTCCCCCCCCCCAAATCCAAAATAACACCACAAGGCCCTCTCACATTGTTCATTGAATCCTCTCAACATCATCCTTTCTTTTTGGAGTTTGGTGATGTCGATCGTCAAGTAGGCAAGGGTTCTTAGACTCATAATATTGATTAATACACCCGGGTCAACCAGAACTCTGGATAGCCTGTATCTACCAACATCCACTATAATACAAAGAGGCGGTTGAGCTCGGTCATCCCTAAGAGTAAGTCTTCATCAAATGTAATTCCTAAGATGTCCTTGAGTGGCATGCCTCCTCTTTAGTAGCGGTGAGCTAAGCATATCTCTAGATCAAGTAAGGCCTTGATTAGAGATTCCCTCATCTCTTTGGATAAGATAAGGGCATTGCATATGCTTAACTTAGCTAGAAACTTTCTAAGGTGAGCTTGGACATTATAATCAACTCTGGCTTGGTCCTCCATAAGCATATCCATGGGTGGAGCATCCTATGGAGGGGCTATCTGCTAACTAGAACCAATGACTTTCTTACCCTTATCCTGAGGTGTTACCATAGGAGGTAGAACATTGCCACTGCATAAGTTGACTTCAATGACTTCTTGGAATGATGAGCTTATGGAAAATTCTACCTTCTCATCTAGCATACCTACAACTTTTCTTATGGGATCCTTAGAGTCAGTTGACTCCAAGTCAATCTCAAGAGGTGAACTCGATTGATTCAGAGAAGGATTGATCAACTCTGAATCAAAAAGGAAAGGATTGGAACTACTAGAGCTATTATTTTTATTTAGACTCAGAGAGCTTTCAATAAGAATAAAATCAAGAGCACCAAAAGTAGACAATATATAAGTAGAATTAGCCTTTTTCATTAATTTCTTCTTGGGTGGAGGTACATGATAGAAGTCAAACAAAGTAAGCGGAGTAAGGGATTTAGTGCCATTATCAGCAGATACTACGCTCCTACTAGTAGAAGAGGAGCTAGTAGAAGAGGTTGTAGCTATAATGGTGGAGGGAGTACTTGACTCAGATGGTGGCTGTGCTACTGGACTATCCTGAGCAAGTATGGTGAGTTATTACTGCTGTTGGGATGTCACCTTCCTCGATTGTCCTTTGCAACTAGCAAACCTTCATTGGTGTTGGAGGCTTGAGCTACTTCAGGCACCTGCAAGGAAAGCTTCTTGATCTTAAAAATGATCTTCTTAGAGGTTTAGGATAGGATGATATCCTAAACTTCTTTGGTCTTAAGAGGATCTCAAGTATCCCCAAGGATTACTTTAACATAACTGGATGGTTGCTCTAATAAGTATTCCTTAGGGATAACTATGGCTCTCAACTTGTAGTTGCACTCAAGCTAGTCCGTAAAAGTGATACAATCCTTTAAGACATGGCCTAACATGTGGTGGTTGGGGCAATATCTAAGATCATCACTCTTGCCCACTTCCTCTAGCTTCTTAGGCTTCTAGTAACTGAAAGTCAAGTATCTTTAAGAGATTCTTAAAGATTTTTCTAACTACCTCCCTCTTGAATGAATATGGCTTATTCAATCTATCGACATGAGTAGGTGGAAAGTAGCTACCTAGTGATCGATATGAATACCACTTGGTAGGCTACTATGGTGGTGGAAATGGTTGTTGTGGTGCGAGATGGCTGGTATGATGTCCAAGGTGGTGGAAGAGGTGGTGTCAATGGAGGCTGCTGAGCTCGTAATCTCTCTATTGAACTTTGGTGGTTTGCTTCCCTCGTCCCACCTGGCCCCGGATTCTTCTCAAACATCTTACGTGACTTGACCTAGATGATTGGTCGAGAAAGAAAAACTGTTTGGCTTTCTCTTGTAGGCTAGCCACCTTGTTGATTAATTTCTCAAATGTTCTGATGGTAAAGCCCTAAAGAATGAAGGTGACCAGGAAATGGATATTCTTGAGAAGAATCTCAATGGCATGATGTTTGGATAGCTATAGTTTGCATTTCATGCTCAGGTTGCGCCACCTGAGAATATAATCAACAAGGGACTCGTTGAGTTTTTGTTTCTCTACAATAAGGTCGTCTACAATCACCCTCTACTGAGCTCTAGCAAACCTCTTGATGAAGAGGTGCTCCAACTCAGCAAAAGTCTTCAGTGAACCGTTGGGCAGTTCGACGTACCAATCAAATGATACAATTAACAGATTGTTAACGAAAAGGTGGAAGAGGAGTGTGTTGCTGCCACCGGTGTTGTAATAGCTAGCTCTAAAGTGTGCAATGTGTTATCGTGGGCTTCCAATGCAATCAAAGATCTTGAAGGATGGTGGCACAAAATCTAAAAAAAATAAAACTAAATAAAAACCTAAACCTAAAAAATAAACCTAAAATAAATAAATAATCAAACCTAAGCCCTAAACTACAAAAAAAAGCCTAAACCTAAAATAAATAAAATAAAATAAACATAAACCTAAACTAAAATAAACTAAACTAAAATAAATAAAACCTAAACCTAAACCTAAAATAAACTAAACCTAAACCCTAAACTAAATAAAATAAACTAAAACCTAAACTAAAAAAATAAAACCTAAAATAAAACCTAAAACTAAAACTAAAAAAATGTAAAACCTAACAAAACCTAAAAACCTAAACCTAAAAAATAAAATAAAAATAAAATTTAAAAATAAACATAAACACTAAACCTAAAAAATAAACTAAAATAAAAAAAACTAAAATAAATAAACCTAAAATAAAAAACTAAATAAATTAAAATAAACCTAAATAAAATAAAAATAAAATAATTCATAAGATAAATAAAAATAAACTAAATAAACTGCTGGGTTTGCTTTTAGAAAACCTTAACCCTAAACCTAAACCTACTAAACCATCCAACCCTAAATCCTCCACCAACCCTAAACTATAAAAACTAACCTGCTAAACCTGGGCCACTAAACCACAAAATCCTCAAACCCTAAACCCTAAACCCTAAACTGACACTAAAACCACTAAACCCTAAACCACTAAATCTGACCCAAAACTAAAAACACCACTAAATCAAACTAACCAAATCTGACCCTACCATGACTATGAGCCCTAAACCCTAAACTGACTAGCCCTATCCCAAAATAATCCTAAACTTAAAACTTAAAGCTAAAACAAAATAAAACCTAAAAAAATATAATAAATAACCTAAATCTAAATAAATTAAAATAATAAAATAAAATAAAATCCTAAACTAAACCTAAACCTGAAAACCTAAATAATAAAATAAACTAATAAATAAATAAATAAAATAAAATAAAGCCTAAAATAAACTACAAAAAAAATAAAGATTAAACCTAAATAAAATAAAACTAAACCTAAAGTAAAAATAAACTTAAAAAAATAAAATAAAAATTAAATAAAACCCTAAAGCGAAAAAATAAACCTTAAAATAAAACCTTAAAATAAATAAATAAAAACCAAAACCCTAAAGTAAAAAAAACCTAAACCTAAAAATATTATTTAAAATAAACATAATAAAATAAAGCTAAACCTAAAAGAAAATAAATAAAACCTAAACCTAATCCAAAAAAAACTAAACTTAAACTAAACTTAATAAAATAAAATAAACTATAAATAAACCTAAACTTAAACTAAAACCAAAAGTAAAACTAAAAAAAAAACCTAAAACTAAAATAAAATAAAACTAAACCTAAACTAAAGAAAAAATAAAACCTAAACCTAAAATAAAATAAAATAAAACTTAACTAAAAATAATCTTAATCCTAAACCTAAATCAAATTATAAACTAAACAAAATAAACTAAAAATAAATAAACTAAATAAATAAAATAAAATAAACCTAAATAAAATAAAAATAAAATAAACTAAAATGAATTAAACATAAACTAAAATAAATAAATAAACCCTGCTTCACTTTAAAAAAACATAAACTCTAAAAAACCCCAAACCCAAATTAAACCCTAAACCCAACAATACTAAACCTCTCCAAAACCACAAACCCTAAACCACAAACCTAAACCCTAAACCCCAAACACTAAACTAAACCAAAACCTAAACCTATACTTAAAAGCAACTAAATAAATAAAATAATAAACTTAAAACCTAAAACCTAATAATTAGGTTGGTTGGAATAAGAAGAACATATTAACATCATAGTGGTGGTGGATCAGGCTGTAGTTGAGATGGAAGTGGTGGTCGGAGCAGTGGTTGTTATGGAGGCGGGAGGAGAGATGGAGGTTATAGCCGTGGTGGTGGCGGCAGATCGATATGATGGTGGATCCCTAGAGGTGGTGATGGAACTAGAGAAACTAAAATGATCAATATGATCTACTACTTATGGAACTATGTCTGATAGAATTTAGTTATTAGAGCATTTGATTTGCTCTTGCTCATTTTTATCTATGTCATCATGTGTCTTAGAAAACTTGGTATTTTACTTGGTTGACAAATTAAAAGAAGAAATGTTGAATATGAATATTCTCTTTAAAAAATAAACCAAAAATTTTAAACCTAAACTAAAACCCTAAACCCACTAAACCCTAAAAACTCCTAAACTAAATAACCTAACCCTAAACCTTAAATCCTAAACCCTAAACCTAAACCAACCCTAAACCTTAAAAATTAAAATCCAAACACTAAACCACAAACCTAAACTTACTAAAACTAAGCTAACCTAAACCCCTAAAAAAACCATATACCCCAAAGCTAAGCCTAAACCCTAAATCCTAAAACTAACCTAAATAAACTCTAAATAACCCTAAACCATAACCCAAAACCTTAAAACTATAAAATAAAATAAAACCTAAAATAAAATAATTAAAAACCTAAACCTAAATAAAATAAAATAAAAAAAAAATAAAACCTGCACTAAAACTTAAACCTAAATCTAATAAAATAAAATAAACTAAAAAATAAATAAATAAGACCTAAACTAAACTAAAAAAAATAAAATAAACCTAAGAATAAAACCTAAATAAAATAAAAAACTTAGATAAAATAAAATAAAATAAAAATAATAAAATAAAACATAAACTTAAAAAATAAACTTAAAAATAAAACCAAAAACAAAATAAAATATAAAACCAAAACCCTAAACTAAAAATAAAAACTAAGCCTGAAATAAATAAAATAAATTAAATAAAATAAACCTAAACCAAAATTAAAATAAACTAAACTAAAATAAATAAAACCTAAACCTAAACCTAAAATAAACTATAAAAAAACTATATAAAATAGAATAAACTAAAATAAACTTAAACCTAAACTTAAAATAAAACCTAAAAATAAACCTAAAATAAAAACTTAAAACCTAAACCCTAAACCCTAAACCCTAAAAAGCTAAAAACCTAAACCTAAACTAAATAAAACTAAAAATAAAATTAATAAAAAACCTAAACAAAAATAAAATGAAAAATAAAATAAAATAAAAACATAAATTAAAACCTAAACCTAAAAAATTAAATAAAAATTAAAAACTAAATTAAAATAAAATAAAATAAAATCTAAACTAAACTAAAAAAATTTAAAACCTAAATAAAATAATAATGAAACATAAAATAAAAATAAAATAAACCTAAAATATAATTAAAGAAAAACTAAATAAAAAAAATAAAACCAAAATAAAGCTAAAATAAATAAAATAAAACCTAAACCCTAATCTAAAAAACTAAACCTAAAATAAAAAATAAAATAAACTTAAACCTAATAAGATAAACTAAACTAAAATAAATAAAACCTAAACCTAAAATAAACTAAACTTAAACCTAAACCTAAACTAAATAAAACAAAATAAACAAAATAAACCTAAACCTAAACTAAAAATAATACCTAAAATAAACCTAAAATAAAACCTAAAACCTCAACCTAAAAAAATAAAATACAAACCTAAACATAAACCAAAATAAAAATAAAACCTAAACCTAAAAAATAAAATAAAATGAAACTAAACTAAAATAGACTAAACCTAAATCTAAACCTAAAAATCTAAAATAAATAAACCTAAAATAAATTAACTAATAAATAAAAAATAAACTAAATAAAAAATTAAAAATATAATAAACTAAAATAAATAAAAATAAAAAATAAACTAAATAAACCTCAATCTACCTGTTTACTTAATTTAAAAAATAAAATAAAAATAAAAAAAAAACTAAACTTACACCCTAAACCCTAAACCCTAAACCCAACCACCCTGCATACCAAACCTAAAAAACCTAAACTTAAAATAATAAACCTAAAATAAAATAAATAAAATTCCTAAACCAAAATATAATAATAATAAAATAAACTAAAAAACTAATACCTAAACCAAACCTAAACGTAAAAATAAAATAAAATAAGAAATAAAACTAAACTAAATAAAATAAATAAAACCTAAAACTAAAATAAAATAAAATAAACCTAAGAATAATAAACCTAAATAAAATAAAAACTAAACATAAAAATAAATAAAATTAAACCTAAAATATAATATAATAAAACTAAATAAAACCTCAACCTAAAATAAATAAAAATAAATAAAATAAGACCTAAACCCTAAACTAAAAAAAACCTAAATGTAAAATAAATAAAATAAAATAAATAAAAAATTAAAATAAATAAAACCTAAACCAACCTAAAATAAGTAAACCTAAACCCTAAAATAAATAAAAAAAATAAACTAAAAATAAACCTAAACCTAAACTAAAATAAAATCTAAAATAAACCTAAAATGAAAAAAACCTAAATCTAAAAAAAAATAATAAACCTAAATAAAATAAAACCTAAGCTAAAATTAAACATGAATAAAACTAAAAATAAACTAAAACAAAAATAAAAAAAATAAACTAAATAAACCAAAACCTATGGGTTTGCTTTTTTTTTTTTTAAAAAAAAGACCCTTAGCCCTAAACCCTAATTCCTAAACCCTAAACCTAAAACACCCTAACTAACCCTAAACTGAACCCAAACGTCCAAAAACTAGCCACTAAACCTAAATCTAACCCCAACCATAAACCCTATGCATTAAACCATAAACTAACCCTAAACCCTAAACCTTAAACCCAAAACATGCCCAAACTAACTAACCACAAAACTAAAAAAATCAAAAATAAACAAACCTAACCCAAATCTTAAATAAAAACCTAAACCTAAACCTTAAACCCTAAAACAACCCTACCTAAACCTAAAAAAAACTAAAACCTAAAACCTAAAATTCTAAAAACCCAAATAAAAATAAAACATAAAATAAAATAAATAAATACCTAAACTTAAATAAATAAATAATAAATAAAACTAAAACTAAACCCAAACCTAAAATAAAATAAAAAATAAAAATCTAATAGATAAAGAAAAACCTAAACTAACAAAACAAAATAAACCTAAGAATAAAATAAAATAAAACTAAATAAAAAACCTAAACCTAAAAAAATATAAACCAAAATAAAAATAAAATAAATAAAATAAAATAAACTAAATAAAAATTAACTAAACTAAAATAAAACTTAAACTTAAACCTAAATAAATTAATCCTAAATAAATATAATAAAATAGACTAAAATAAAATAAACCAAACAAAAAATAAAATATAAAATATAAACTTAAAATAAACCTAAAATAAAAAAATAAAATAAAAAACTTAAACCTAAATTTAAAAATAAAAAAAAATAAAACTAACAAAAAAAAAACTTAAATGTAAAAATAAACTAAAATAAAAAACTAAAATAAATAAATAAAAAACTAAATAAAATAAAAATTAAAATAAACTAAATAAATAAATAAATAAATAAAATAAATAAACTAAAAAAAAAACCCAAAATCCTAAACCTAAAAAATTAACAAACTAAACCCTAAACTATAAACTAAACCCTAAAACCCTAAAACTAAACCTACACCCTAAAACAAACCTAAACACTAAATCCTATCCTAAACCCTAAACCTAAAAAAAACACCCTAAACTAAAACCAAAACCATAACCATATACTGTAAACCCTAAACCCTAAACCCAAACCCTAAACCTAAACCTAAAGTAACTAAATAAATAAAAAAATAAACCTAAACCCTAAAACATAATAAACTTAAACCTATACCCTAAGAATGGGCAAAACCTTGACGACAGGATCACCGTCAAAGCTCACTAGATCTCAGTGGAGGTGAAGAAGCGAAGTTATCATAATGGTGGTGGAGGTCCGGAGATGTTGTGGATATGGAGGTGGTATGGGGAGTAGTGTTATGGAGAGCGGCGGGATTATAGCCTGGTGGTGGTGGATGGAGAGATCGGGGATATGATGGTGGATCCGCTTGAGAGGGGGGTGGTTTAATGGAACGAGAAACCAAAGAACTCCGATCTGCTTATGGAATTGTGTTTTTATTGTAGAGATGGTTCTAGTTATATATGGTCTTTAATTTATTCTATGTGTGCTCATTTTTTATATATGTCATCGCTTTTGTCCTAAAAAACTTGGTATGTTACTTGATTGATGAAATCAAAAAGAAGAAATGTTGAATCAATTTGTTCTCTATTAAAATGAAAAAACTAAAAACCTAAGCCTAAACTAAAGACCACCTACTACTAAACCTCTAAACCCTAAACCCTAAACCATAAACCATAACCCCCAATCTAAACTCTACCTAACCTAAACCTCACTAAACCCTAAACCTAAACATCTAAACCCTAAACCCTCACCACACCCTATACCCCTCTTCCTAAACCCTAAACCTAAACTAAAATCAAATAAATAAAATAAATAAAACCTACTAAATAAATAAATAAATAAAATATAAAATAAAATCTTAAACTAACTAAACCTAAACCTAAAAATAATAAAATAAACTTAAATAAATAAATTTAAACTAAGTAACTATTCCTAAATAAAATAAAAAATAAAACCAAAATATTAAATAAAACTAAATAAAATTCAAACCTAAATAAAATATATAAACCTAAACCTAAACTAAAAAAACATAAACCTAAAATAAAAGTAAAATTATAAACCTAAACTAAATAATCTAAACTAAAATAAATAAAACCTAACCTAAACTAAACCCTAAATAAATAAAATAAACTAAAATAAACCTAAACCTAAATTAAAAATAAAAAATAAACCTAAAATAAAACCTAAAACCTAAAATAAAATAAAATAAAACTACTTAAACTAAAAATAAAAATAAACCAAACATAAAATAAAATAAAATAAAACTAAAAAAAATAAGCCTAAAAACCTAATTAAATAAAAAACATTAACTAAATTAAATTAAATTAAATTAAACCTAAATAAATAAAATAAAATAAACCTATACCTACTGGTTTACTAATTTTTAAAATAAAAAATTTAAAAAAAAATTTTAAAAAAATAAATAAACCTAACCCTAAACCCAAACTTTAAAACCTAATCCCTAACAAACTAAACCCTAAAACCCTAAACCTAAAAAAACCCACCTAAACCCCAAACCTAAACCATAACCTAAAACCTAAATAAGATAAACCTACCAAAACCCTAAACCTAAACCTAAAAATGAAATAAATAAATAAACATAAACACAAATAAAATAATAAAATAAAATAAAAAAGCCTAAATGTAATCCTAACCATAAAAATAAAATAAAATAAAAAATAAAAAGTTAAATAAAATAAAATAAATAAAAACACAAACTAAAATAAAAATTAAAATAAACCTAAAAATAAAAAACCTATATTAAATAAAAACTAAACATAAAATTAAAATAAAATAAACCTAAATAAATAAAAAAATAAAAACAAAATAAAAACCTAAACCTAAAAAAATAAACCTAAAAATAAGACCAAAAATTTAAAAAATTAAAACACTACTAAAATAAAAAAACCTACTAAAAATAAAATAAACCTAAAACTAAAATAAATAAAACTAAACCTAAACCTAAAATAAAATAAACCTAAACCCCAAAAACTAAATAAAATAAAATAAACTAAAAATAAACCTAAAAAACTAAAATAAAAAAAATATAAAATAAAACATAAACCTAAAAAAAAATAAAATATAAATAAACTAAACTTAAAAATAAAAAAATAAACCTAAACCTAAAAATAAAATAAAATAAACTAAACTAAAAAAATAAACTAAAAACTAAAATAAAAATTTAAAAAACATAAACTAAATAAATAAAAAATAAAATATAAATAAATAAAATAAACCTAAATAAAATAAAAATAAAATAAAATAAAATAAAATAAACTAAAATAAACCTAAACCGTTTAAATTTAAAAAAAACTTAAAACCCAAAACTAAAATACTAAACCCACAAATATAAAAACCCAAAAACTAAAAATATAAACTAAACTAAAAATAAATAAATCTAAATCCCAAACTAATAAAAAAAACCTAAACCCAAACTAAATGATAACATAATAAAATAAAACTATAAATAATAATATTAAACTACTGATAAAAACCTAAATACTTACTGATTAAATAAATAAACTAAAATAAATCTATAACCCTAAGATCCTGGACTCTAAAATACCATACCTACTAAATGATCTTATATACTATAAAATCCTAAACCCAAACTACCATAAAACCTACCCTAACCCTTTAAAAATAAACTAAACCTAATACCCTAAAATCTAAACTAAATAAATTAAATAAAACTTTAAAACTAATAAACTTTAGATAAAACTTTATGGCAAACATCACCAAAATTAAGATCTAGTGATGGAGGTGAAGGTAGAGGCTACGATTATCACAGTAGTGGTGGAATATCTAGATGTGCTAGTGGATATTGAGGTGGTGGTCAGAGCAATGGTTGTTATGAAGGTTGAATGAGCGATGTAGGTTATAGTCATGGTGGTGGATGAAGAGAATATGATGGTGAATCCCTACTAAACATGATAGAAATTGAAGAATCTAGATCAACTTATTTACTGTCTTTATAGATGCCTAGTTAATTTTGATTTGCTAATGCATGCTCATGATCTATGTCATCATTTGTATCGTAGAAAACTTATTGTGTTACTTGGTTAATGAAATCAAAAATAAGAAATGTTGAAGTTGAATTTATTATCTATTAAAAAAATAAAAACCCTAAACCCTAAATTAAAACTAAACCTAGAAATAAACCCAAACCTAAACCCAAAAACCCTAAGCCACAAATCCAAAACCTAAAATAAACCCTAAAAACCCAAACCTAAACCTAACCCTTAACCCTAACCCTAAATCATAAAACCCCAAAACCCTAAACACTAAACTCTAACTAAACCCTAAACTTTAAATCAAAAAAGCTAAAAAGCTAAACTAAACTAAATAAAATAAAAATAAAATAAATTAAAACTAAAATAAAATTAAAATAAAATAATAAAATAAAATAAAACATTAAACTAAAACCTAAAAACCTAAAAGAAAAATAAAATAAAATAAATTAAACTAAAATAAAATAAATAAAAAAACTAATTAAAAATAAAACCTCAATAAAAAAAACTAAACTAAAGAAAAATAAACATATTAAAATAAAATAAATAAAACTAAATAATAACCTAAACTTAAAAATAACTAAATAAATACAAAATGCAACCTAAACCCTAAATTAAAAAACCTAAACCTAAAATAAAAATAAAATAAACCTACAACAACCCTTAATCCCACTATATATGAATCCTTCCTCCATTGTGCCTTATTATGTGTCAAATTCTCATTTAAATCAAAATACCTTAACTAAGTCTTTTTAGGTCTACCTCTACATTTCTTAACATAAGGCAAATCTAATGCATCTACTCTTCTAATCATCATCGACCGACGCTTTATGTGGCCAAACCATCTAAGGCGACTCTGCCTAATCTTATCTACCACTCGAGCTACTCCAACTTTTTCCGAATATACTCATTTTGCATTCTATCTCTAAGAGTAAAGCAACTCATCAACCTAAGCATCTTCATCTCTGTAACACTTAACTTAGTCTTATGCTTCTCTTTATTGGCCAACATTTCGCACCATAAGTCATTGCAGGTCTTACCACCATCTTATAAAATTTTCCCTTAAGTTTAAGTGGAACTTTTATATCACATAACAGGCCAGATGCATTCCTCGACTTCAACCATCCAATTTGAATTCTACTAATAACATCTCCATCTATTTCACCATCATTTTAAACAATAGAGCCTAAATATTTGAAACACTCACTCTTATTAATGACTTGTTCACCTAATGTCTCAACACTACCACTAGAACTTCTATAACTAAAATTACACTCCATATATTCAGTTTTAGATCTACTTAAACAAAAACCTTTAGACTCTAGAGTTGACCTCCATAATTCAAGTTTTTGTTGGACTCCCTCTCTAGTGTTATCAACAAGAAGAATGTCATCAACAAAAAGCATACCCCAAGGTACATCTTCTTGTAAATTCTTAGTAAGAACATCCATAACTAAAGTAAAAAAAGATAAGGGCTTAAAGCTAATCCTTGATGTAATCCAATTAAAATAGGAAAATATTTTGCCAATCCTCCTTATGTTTGGACACAAGTAACAGCTCTAGTATACATATCCTTAATGACTTGAATATAACCAATATTAACTGCTTTCTATTCTAGAACTCTCCAAAGAACATCTCTTGAACTTTATCATAAGCTTTCTCTAAATCAATAAATATCATATGTAGATCCTCCTTACTTTCTCTATGCTTCTCCATAAAACCCCTTAACAAATGTATAGCATCCATAGTAGATCTACCTGGCATGAAACCAAACTAATTGTGAGAAACTTCTGTATCACATCGTAACCTATGCTTAATTACTCTCTCCCGTAATTTTAATGTATGGCACATTAACTTAATTCCTCTATAATTTTCACGCTCTTGTGCATCACCTTTATTCTTAAATATAGGAACCAACAAACTCTTTCTCCACTCATATGGCATCTTTTTAGTCTTTAAAATGACATTAAAAAGATTTGTAAGCCAAGAAATTCCTTGATCTCCTAAACATTTCCACACTTCTATTGGAATATTATCCGATCCTACTGCTTTTCCACATTTCATTTTCTTTAAAGCTTCACTAACTTCAGATTTACTAATACGATGATAAAAATGAAATTCTCTATTTTTTAGGGTATTAAGGTTGCTAAAATCAATCGTACTTTCAGATCCTTCATTGAATATTTTATCAAAATACCTCATCCACCTATTTTCAATATCCTTTTCTAAAAAAAGTATTTTATTATTTTCATCCTTAATACATCTCACTTGAACTATGTCTTTACTTCTCCTATGTCATTGGTTGGCTAACTTATACATACATCTTTCACCTTCTTTGGTATCTAATCTATTGTATAAATCACTAAAAGCTAAATTTTTTCATCATATACTACTTTCTTAGAATCTCTACAGGCCACTTTATATCTTTCCCAATTCTCTGGTGTCTTTTATCAATTTCATTGCTTGTGTCTTAGAAAACTTGGTGATGCTACTTGGTTGATTAAATCAAAAAGAATAAATATTGAATTCGAATTTATTCTTTGTTAAAAAAAAACCTTAAACCCTAAACCCTAAACTAAAACTTAAACCCTAAACTTATAACATAAACCCTAAACACTAAACCTTAAACCCTAAACCCTAAACCCTAAATCATAAACCCTAAACACTAAACATTAAAAAAAGAAACCCTAAACCCTAAACCCTAAACCCTAAAACCATAAACCCTAATTACTAAAACCTACAACACTAAACCCTAAACTCCAAACCCTTAAACCTAAACCCTAATCCCTAAGCAAACCCATAACCCTAAATCTTAAACTAACCTTAAACCTTGAATAAAGATGTCATTAGGAGTTGATCTAAAGAATGACCTAATCTTAACATAGTTATGGTAGTTAAAGAAAATGTCTTCAAGTGACTATCTCTTGACTATTAGAGATTTGAATATCCTAAACCCTAACCCTAAATCATATTATAATACCATATATTGTAGTATAATGTATCATCATATATTTGGGCATGCAGTGATGTGTTTTGAATGTTATAAGATGTTTTGAAATGTTTTAGTATATTATGGTGTTGTGCCCTATAGTTTATATTAGTATAAATCATACAAATATTGATTTAATAAATCAGATGACGTAGTTTATTAAATTTGAACTGGGAAATAGGTTGTAGTACCAAAGGTGTGCTACGCCACCTGTAGTCTAAAACTAAGATTTTATGTTCAAAATAAATATTATATGTTGTAGCATCATAAGAGAGACTTTAAAATGGTGGAATATGGCCAAATTCATAATAGGTAGAGCATGGCAACATAATATATTATTTCAACTTAAAATATGTATGTGATACAACTAAAATCTATAGTTTTTTATTGTTTAAACTAATTTTATGATTTTTTATATTAAGCAATCCATTGTGATGTGATATGCAATATAATATAATATAATATGTCATAGTGTATTATAATATAGAATGACATAACATAGTGTAGCATCATGCATTATAACATACTATTGTGCATTACTACTTATTATTTAGCATATTTTAGCTTGTTATAATATGATGTAGTTGAGTTTGTACTGGTATAATTCATAAAAGTACTGATTAATAGGCTGAGATGATGGGATATGGCCAAATTTAAGGTAAGCTTTAAGGAACATCTTTGGGGTTTGCTATGGTGTGTCATTTAATCAAAAGAATTTAATTTTGCATCCAAAATAAATGTTCACTTTTCAACCAAATTTTATAAATTTTTTGCTTAAAGTGATTCATTTTAAGGTGTATTGTAAGATAATATATTATATGAAAGCATATTAAAATATAATGTACATAAAAATATAACTTCATATATATATGAATGTGGTGGTGTGTTACTAAGTGTTATTGTACATTTTAGCATGTTTTTCTTTTGTTATAATACATTGGGTCAAAACTCACTAAAATGTTAATTTGAAGGTTGAGATGGATGAATTTGGCCAAATTCATGGCTCACACCAAGAAGCAACACTAAAATTATGCTATTTTGTACCATTTCTAATAGAAAAATAACAATTTTACATTTAAAATGAACATTATTCATATTTTGAGAAAACTTTATTATTTGTTCCAATTAAGTGATTCTAATGAGGAGTAATGTTAGACAATATATTATATTATAGCAAATTATAATATAACATCATATATTATATTATAATATAGTGTGTAATTCACACTATAATATCTTTAGCATGATATTAGTTAGTTTGAGCTTGCACCATCACAAATCATAAAATGTTGATTATAATGTTAAGATGATGTAATTTGAATGAATACTTTGTTGCTTGCTTTTGAAGTATGTGCATAAGAAAAGAAATAGAATTTGATGAGAATTCCTTGCCAAGGACATGGAGGGAGATCCAAAAGGGGATCACACATGCATTGGACATGACATGTGAGTGGGTCCGAAAGAAGAAGAAGAAAGGGATAATGATTTTGATTTGATTAAATTGAAGAAGTCAACTAGGGATAAGAATCTATAATCCACCGATGATTAAGATTGAATTATCTTTAATTTGTTCTATTTTAATTGATGTGGAGGCATATGTGCTAGAGAAATGGGCTCGAGTCTGCTAGGGATCGGGTATATGAACCTTCCACTAGAGAAGCAAGTTTGGGCTATCAGTTGGGGATTGGGATTTGAGTTTGATTTCATAAATTTATTTGGGGATGTATCTGCTGGGGATAAGAGTTCAGTTGGACTTCTTTGATTTAGACTCTATTGGGGGAGTTGGTTTAATTTGGTTCCACTAGGGAGGTTGGTTTTGAATTTGATTTATTTTCTTAACTTATTTATATATGATTTAAGGCTCCACTAGTGAGAAGGTTATGATTTAACTCCACTGGGGAAAACCAGCAAGGGTTTAATTTAATCTGAGTTAATGTATAATCCCTGTCGATGTGCGATGGAGCCACTGAGAAGGGGCTATATCAGCCTTGTCCTACCTTTGGGTAACAAATCCAAAAGGATAGTCCACTAGCTGTGGGTTATTGCTAGCTAACCTAATGGGATGCTTTTTGATGTGCAATGACTGTGCTAGGTAGAAGGCATAGAAAACCTACATCTTTCAAAGCGAGGAACACCAGTTGGGGTGACCTCTTGGTAGAATAACAAATTGAACCCGACTTAGGGGTGAGTACTGAGTGAATGCCACTAGGGACTTATATGAACTCAAGAGTAGTTAGGTGATTCCTATAGAGAGTTTTGATGACACTTTCTTAAAGAGAGGATACCTACTTAAGAAACAGTACCATTAGGGGTATCCTCCTAATCTACGAGTGAATATTTATTTTGTTTATATGCTTGTGTGGACCCTATTTGTGTGCAAGAGACCACACCAAGAAGGGGCTATTTTAGTCTTGACCTATCTTAGATTTACTAGACTAAGGGTAAATCTGCACATTCACAGGATGGATTCTCCAACCATAGGAGTGGTTACTTGAAAAGGGGAACTGTCCAATCTGATAGTAACCTGGGTAGTGTCTAAATGGTGTCACAAAGGATGTGATCCAAATATAGTGCCCACATTAGAGGTGCTGCTAGGGGCATTATCCTAAGCCTTGGAAAAGATAGCCTATAGGTGCACGGTGGCCAACTCAAGGAGAAAGCATAACAGACTTACATCTACCTTGAGTGGTGTATTCTGAAATGCGGGAACTAACCAACCTAAGGTGTATCCATCAGCATGAGTGGTATATCTGTCAGCATAGTGAGAACCAACAAACCTAAGGAGCCCGTCGGTGTGTAATGATCAACCTGGAAATAAAGATTGTATCCTTACAACTTTCCAAGCAGAATTGATCATCAGGATAGTCTATCATTGACAGGACATATGATATCTGACCTAGAGAAACTACTAAGTGAGGAGCCCCGAGGAAGGATCGACTTGAAGTAGGAGGGAAGGAGCCACTAGGGGACTTATCCTAAACCTCAAATATACTTGACCTAGTCAGTGCACAAAGGCTAATCTAAGAAGAAAGCGTAGCAGGCACACATCTTCTAAATGAAGCCAACATAAGGTAGCTTATCAGCCATGCAGTAAGGCCTACCAAAACTAATAAGCTTGTCGTGCAAGTGCAAGGAAGGTCGCGATATCAACTTACATCTTCCAAACCAAGAAGACCGAGGTGACACACTAGCGTGGTAGCACGCCAAAACCTAGAGCAACTAAGAGTGCTTGGGGCGATCTCAACTCAGAGGAACACAAGAGAAAAGTATATGTGTTTGTTTTATATGTTTGTGTATAGTTTATGTTTGTATTGTGTTGATGAAGGATAGGATGCTACGCGGGTTCCTTACACCTACCCTAAACACATCATGGTAGCTTCTCTAACAAGAATACTTTCAACATAGAAGAGATTAAATTTGAAATGCAATTTTAATTGATAATTGCTTTCAAACATGATTTATAATATTTCTTTAAGTAGATCCCATTGATTGGAAGCATTTGGCACTCTCCCTTATGATTAATAAGCAGATAAGATCATCTTTGGTAGGCCTTTCCTATGGCAAAAGGGCCTTCCCAAGTGGGTTCAAACTTTCCTCCCATCATACGACAAGCAACAATCGGTCTCCTTAGAACTAATATAATCTCTTCTACTTGAAAGTTCCAGGATGGTCCAACTTGTTGTGAGCTTGAATCATTTTAGCTTTGTACAACTTGAGGTTTTAGCATGCCCGTAGGGGTCTCTCCTCCAAACCTTTGAGCTATTATAATAGTAACTTAGCATTATGCTTTGTTGTGATCTTGCTACCCACAACTATCCTTAGTAATTGGAATTGGATTTCTAATGGTAGAACGGCTTTAGACCAATACACTAAGGAGAAAAGGAGTAGATTGAGTTGGAGTTCTATACGTGAACGGTAGACCCATAAGGCTTCATCTAATAGCTCATGTCACTATCGCTTATTATTGTCGAGTGTATTCTTTAGTATTTGGATGAGAGTTTTATTGAAGTCTTCTACTAAGCCATTTTCCCTCGGGTAGTTGATTATAGAATATCTTCAATCTATGTTGTGTCTCCGCAAAGTTGTTGATCTCGGTTTTAAATGTACCATTATCGATATAATCAAGACACTCTGAAATTATATACAATATGGTTCCTAAAATATTGGAGCACATGATGAGCTGTGAACGCTCTGAGCAGAAATCGCCTTCACCCATTTGAAAAGTAGTTAGTAGCAATTAAGATGAACTGATGACCCTTGGAAGAAGGAGGATCAATCGGACCCACTATGTTGGTACCCCAACACTTGAATGGCCATGAGGCCAATGTACGATGTAGATAGTTAGGTGGTTGGTGTAGGACCCCACTATGTATTTAACATTGGTGGCCTTGCCTAGCAGTATCCATACCATCTTTGATCATCGATGCCCAATATTATCCTAGTCTATTGATCTTGGCTTTCATCTTCAGACTAGATTTGTTGGCTCCACATAATCTTGAGTGTACTTGGCTCACAATTTTATGAGCTTCCTGCTTGTCTAAACAACGTAACCACATATGATCAAAAGATCGCTGGTACAAGACACCATCCACAAGAGCATTGGAAAGTGCTATCTGCTTCATCTAATAGGCTTGGGACTTCTCATGAGGTAGTTTGCCTTTATTTAGGTAATCCATGAATGGTTACCTCCAATCTAACTCCTCATCCTTCTTGGCAATGGAAATCTCCCCTTCAAGAGAGTACTTTTTGATGAGTTCAGTATCAAAAAGGGATAAGAATTGTCTATTTTGGACTTTTATTGATATGGACTTATCCTCTGGACATTCCAACTCCTTGGCAAGCTTAGCTCCAGATACACTATGATGTTTTCTCCTCGAGGAATATTATAAATGGTAACCTATAGAATTTGGGCTAATAACTCAATGGTGTACTTGTCGTAGTGATAGGGCTTGGGCTTTATAACCTTATAGGACCCAATGATTTGGTTGATAACTAGCTAAGAATCTTCGAAGATGTTGATGCTCTAGATGCCTAGAGTAACGTCTAACTCTAGACCGGCAATTAAAGCCTCATATCTGGCTTCGATGTTGGTGCAAGGATTAGACAGGTGATATGAGAATCTCATCACACCATAGTACGGAGTGAAGAGAACTATTCTTACCCTTGCCTTTCTTAGAATAGTATATTGTGGTTTTTCTCTTCTTTGAGAGGAAGCCGCACCATCAAAGTACATCTCCTAATGGTGAATGCTTGTATCCCTTAAGTTCATGATTTATTCATCAAAATCCTGTGGAAAGTCAATGGAAGTGGGTGTGCTGTTAAGAAATCCACTAGCATTGGTCATGTCATGAGATATTGTAGTGGATTGATCTTAGAAATTAAGTTCACCTTATGAGGAAGCATGTAGTGTCATAGCTTTTGGGATGCAAAATTAAAGTATGCTTCGTTCAGTTACGTATGTGCTTATCAGAACTATGATTAGATGACGTCTAAGATAGTAGAGTGCATTTTTCTTTCGTTCTTCATTGGCTTATGCCTACAAAGCACCAAAGGAGTCATCTAACACAACAGTGTAAAGTATGAGAGGCTTGCGGGATAAGCTAGTTGAGCGGGCGTCATCGGTAATGCTTGATGCCTTGAAGGCATGCTCACACTTGTCATCCCAGCTTGGCATCCTTTTGATAAGTGAGAATGGTTGACATCTTCTCGATAAGTTGGATATAAAGCATCTTAGATACCAACGCCCTTGGAATGATCACGGGAGTTAAACTTTTTTGGGGTTGCATTTCTAATATCGCCTTGATCTTATCGGATCAATTTGATACCATGGTTAGACCAACAAACCAAGGAATTTCCTTGAAGCTACTCCAAATGCATAATTCAGGGGGTTCATTTTGAGGTTAAATTATCTTAACTGTTTGAAAAATACTCTCATGTCAAAGAGATGGTCTTCCTTTTCTCTACTTTTGAGCACGAGATCAGCGACATAGCACTCGATGTGATGATGAATGAGTTCATCGAAGATTCCTGTCTAAAATAAAATGAAAACCTAAACCTAAACCTAAAAATAAAATAAAATAAACTAAAATAAAATAACTAAAAACCTAAACTAAACTAAAAAAATAAATTAAACTGGAGAATAAAAAACTTAAATAAAATAAAAACTAAATAAACCTAAAATAAAATAAAATAAAATGAAAACTAAATAAAAACCTAAACCAAAAATAAAAATAAAATAAACCTAAACCTAAACTAAAATAAACTAAACTAAAATAAATAAAACCTAAACCTAAACCTTAACTAAATAAAATAAAATAAACTAAAAATAAATTTAAACCTAAATTAAAAAATAAAACCTAAAAATAAACTTGAAATAAAAACCTAAAACTAAAAACCTAAACTTAAAAAAAATAAAATAAAAACCTAAACCTAAACTTAAAAATAAAAAATAAAACCTAAACCTAAAAAAAATAAAATAAAATGAAACTCAACAAAAAAAAAACTAAACCTAAACCTTAACCTAAAAATAAAATGAAATAAAAAACCTAAACTAAAATAAATATAACTAAAATAAATAAACTAAATTAAATAAAAATAAAAAATAAACCTAAATAAAAATATAAAATAAAATAAAATAATATAAATAAAAAATAAACTAAATAAACCTAAACCAACCGGTTTACTTAATTATTTTTTAAAAATCCTAAATCCTAAATCCTAAACTCTAAATCTTAAACCATAAACCATAAACTAAATAAACCTAAACTTGCCAGTTTACTTAATTTAAACAAAAAAAAGTCATAAACCCTAAATCCTCAAACTAACCCTAAATCAAAAACCTACAACCCTAAACCCTAAACACGAAAAAATCATAAACCATAAACCCTAAATCCAAAATCTTAAACCCTAATCCTTAACCTTAAATCCTAAAATCCTAAACCCTAAACCCAACACCCTAAACCCTAAACCCTAAACCCTAAACCCTAACCTTAAACCCTAAACCATAAACCCTAACCCTAAACCCTAAACCCCAAACCTTAAACCTAAACCTAGTAACTAAATAAATTAAAAATAAATTTAATACCTAAAACTAAGCTAAACTAAACCTAAACACTTAGAATGGAAGAACCTTGATGGTAGGAACATCACCATCAATTAACAGTTATCTAGTGATGGAGGCAAAGCGGGAGGCATTGCTATGTGTAGTGGTGGTGGGGATCTGAGGTATTCTTTGGGTATGGAGGTGGTGGTAGCGGTGGTACTTATGGAGGTGGGAGGAAGCGGCGAAGGTTCTGACCATGGTGGTGATGGAGTAAGAGATCTGGGAGACGATGGGGGATCCTGCTACTCAAGGGGCTAGAGTGGTTCTAATGGGAACTAGAGAAATTGAAGAACAACCAATCTGATCTGCTACTTATGGAACTGTCTTTACAATAGAGATGGTTCTAGTAATATAGTGTTTAAGATTTGCTCTATTGCTCATTTTTGATCTATGTTGTCGCTTATGTCTTAGAAAACTTGGTGTGTTACTTGGTTGATGAAATCCAAAAGAAGAAATGTTGAATCTGAATTTGTTCTCAATTAAAAAAAAATAAAAACCCTAAACACTAAACTAAACCTAAACCCTGGACCATAAACCTAAACCTTAAACCAAACATAACCCAAATCCTAAACCATAAACCTAAACCCTATAAACAAACCCTAAACCTAACCCTAAAACCAAACCCTAAATCCAAACCCACAAGAAAACCATAAACCCTTAACCCTAAACCCTAAACCCTAAACCACAAACACTAAACCTTAAACCCTAAACCTTTAACTAACCCTAAACCCTAATCCCTAATCCTTAAACCATAAAAAGCTAAAAACTTAAACCAAAATTAAAGAAAACTTAAAAATAAAATAAATAAAAAAACCTAAACCAAATAAAATAAAAATATAAAATAAAATAAAAACCTAAACTTAAACTCCAAACTAGGCTAGATAAAAAAATAAAAAATAAAACTAAAATAAAATAAAATAAAATAAAAATAAATCTAAACTAAAACAAAATATAAAATAAACCTAATGAAATAAAAAATAATCTAGGCCTAGATAACTAAAATCGGCCTAAAATAAATGATAAACCTAACCACTAAGAAAGACCTAAACCTCTAAACTAAATATACCCTCCAAATACTAACCATGACTACCTCTTGGGTTTGATTTAAATAAACAACCTACCCTAGGCCCTGGGCCATGATCTGGAGTCCACATGGGCCCTAAATGGGCCCTAGGCCCTAAACTATACTACTGGGCTGGGCCTAGCTCTGGGCCTAATCTACAGGCCCTGGGCCACAGGCCCACTGACCAGGCCACTGGCTACATGCAGGCCCTGGGCCAAGATCCTGGGCCCTGGATTGGCCTGGGCCTGGGCCCTGGAGTCACAAATGTTGGGCCTACCAGGCCCTAAACCTTGCACCCAGGCCAGGCCTTACCTGGGCACTATCTTCCAAACCCTACTCTTCCATGAGCTCCTGACCTGACTGACCTAGGCCTCAGGCCACAGATCCTGAGGCCAAGACTACCACAACTGAGCCACCATGACTGGGCCCAGGCCACCAGGCAGACATGACCTGGGCTATATCCCTAAAGATAAATGATAAACCTACATATATATATAATAAAATAAATAAAACCTAAACTAAACCTAAACCTATAATAATAAATGATTAAAACCTATAAAATAAACTACTAAACTAAAAATAAAAACCTGATAAAAACCTAAATAAAAAAAAAATAAATAATAAACTTAAAATAAAAATAAATTAAAAAAACTAAATAAAAGCTAAACCTAAATATGAACCTAAAATAAAACAAAATAAATAAAATAAAACCTAAACTCTAATAAACTAAACCTAAAATTAAAATCAAATAAAACAAGCAAAATACCAAAACTAAACTAAAATAAACCTAATCTAAAACCTAATAAAAAACTTAAACTAAGCTAAAATAAATAAAATAAAATAAAAATAAACTAAAACCTAAACAAAAAAAATAAAACCTAAAAAACACCTAAAATAAAACCTAAAACCTAAACCTAAAATGAAACAAAACCTAAACTTAAAAACAAAATAAAACTCACTTAAAATAAACCTAAACCTAAAACAATCTAAAATAAAAACCTAAAATAATAAATAAACTATAAAAAAACTAAATAAAAATTAAAATTAAAATAAACTCAAATAAATAAAAATAAACTAAAAAAAAACCTAAAAACCTACCAATTTACTTAAATTTATAAAAAAAACCCTAACCCTAAACACTAAAGCTTAAACTCAAGACTAACCCTAAAACCTAAACCAAACATCTAAACCTAGACCTAAACCTAAATCCACAAAACCTAAACCTAAACCTAAACCTAAACCTAAAACCCCAAAACCCTAAACCTAAAGCCTAAACCTAAACCACAACCCTAACTCTAAATCATGAAACCTAGGCCACAAACCAACCCCAACCACAAACACCTATATCCTAAACCCACAAACCCTAAGCCAAACTAACCCTACCTAAACCCTAAACCTAAACCTTAAGAATGGGTAGAACCTTGATGGTTGGAATATCACTATCAACTAGGCTTAATCAAGATGTAGTGGTGGAGGTGAAGGTGGAGGCGATAATTATTACAATGGTGGTGGGGGACCTAGAGGTGTTGGGGGATATGGAGGTGGTAGTCGGTGGTTATGGAGGCAGGAGGAGCGATGAAGGTTACAACCGTGGTGGTGGCAGAGGGAGAGATTAGGGATATGATGGCGGATCACCTACTGAGAGGGGGTTGGTTACGATAGGAATTGGAGAAACTAAGAATGATTGATCGATCTACTTATGGAACTGTGTCTTTATAGTAGAGATGGTTATACTTATCTAGGGTTTTGATTTGCTCTATGGGTGCTCATTTTTTATCTATGTTGTCGCTAGTGTCTTAGAAAACTTGGGGTGCTACTTGGTTGATGAAATCAAAAAGAAGAAATGTTGAATCTGAATTTGTTCTCTATTAAAAAAAACCTTAAACCCTAAACCCTAAACTAAAATTAAAACCCTAAACCTAAAACCAAAACCCTAAACCCTAAACCTTAAAAACCCTAATTTCTAAACCCTAAACTAAAATTAAAACCCTAAAACTTAAAACTTTAAACCCTAAACCTTAAAAACCCTAAATGCTAAACCCTAAACCCTAAACCCTAAACCTTAAAACCATAAACCCTAAACCTGAAAATCTATAATCCTAAACCATAAACCTAAACCCCAAACCATAAACCCTAAACTAACCCTAAACCCTAAACTAACACTAAACCATAAACCCTAAACCTTGAATAAAGATATCATTAAGAGTAAATCTAAAGAATGACCTAATCCTAACATAGTTATGATAGCTAAAGAAAATTTCTTCAAGAGACTTTCCCTTGAATATTAGATATTTGAATACCTTAAACCCTAACCCTAAATCATATTATATAACCATATATTATAGTATAATGTATCATCATATATTTGAGCATGTAATGATGTGTTTTTGGATGTTATATAATGTTTTGAAATGTTTTAGTATATTATGGTATTCTGCCCTATAGTCTATATTAATATAAATCATAAAAATATTGATTAAATAAATTAGAAGATGAAATTTGTTAAATTTGAAGTGGGAATTAGGTTATAGTACCAAAGGTGTGATACACAACTTGTAGTCTAAAAAGTAAGATTTTATGTTCAAAATAACTATTATATGTTGTAGCATAGTATAACATCATATATCATTACCCATTTTAAATTCTTTTAGTATTTTACAATCATGCAGTCGAGCCGAAATAAGCATTATTTATAAAAATGTTGACTTAGACTTTAAAATGGTGGAATTTGGCCAAATTCATAATAGGTAAAGCATGGCATCATAATATATTGTTTCAATTTAAAATATGTAAGTGATACGATTAAAATATTTAGTTTTTTTTATTGTTTAGACTAATATTATGATTTTGTATCTTAAATAGTCCTTGTGACATGATATGGAATATAATATAATAAATTATGTTATAGTGTACTATGATATAGGATGCCATAACATAATGTAACATCATGCATTATAGCATACTATTGTGTATTACTACTTGTTGTTTACCATATTTTAGTTTGTTATAGTATGATGTTGTAGAGTTTGTACTAGTATAATTCATAAAAATACTAATTTATAGGCTGAGATGATGGGATTTGGCCAAATTTAAGGTAACCTTTAGGGAACAACATTGGGGTGTGCTATATGTGTCATTTAATCAAAAGAATGGAATTTTCCATCCAAAATGAATGTTCATTTTTCAACTAAATTTTATAAATTTTTACTTAAGCGATTCATTTTAAGATGTAATGTAAGATAATATATTATATGAAAGCATATTAAAATATAATGTACATAAAAATATAACTTCACATATATATATGAATGTGGTGGTGTGTTACTAAATATTATTATACATTTTAGTATGTTTTACGTTTGTTATAAAACATTGGGTCAAAACTCACAAAATTGTTAATTTGAAGGTTGAGATGGAAGAATTTGGCCAAATTCATGGCACAAACCAAGAAGCAACACAAAAATTATGCTATTTTGTTCCATTTCTAATATAAGCATAACAATTTTACATCCCAAATGAGCATTATTCATATTTTGAGAAAATTTTGTTATTTGTTCCTTTTAAGTAATTCTAATGAGATGCAATGTTAGACAATATATTATATTATAGCAAATTATAATATAACATCATATATTATAATATAATCTAGTGTGTTAATTCACATTGTAATATGTTTAGCATGATATTGTATAGTTAGTTTGAGCGTGCACCATCACAAATCATAAAATATTGATTATAATGTTAAGATGATGTAATTTGGATGAATAAATTGTTAGGCTTTTGGTTGAAGTATTAAAGGTGTGCATAAGAGAAAAATAAGATTTGATGAGAATTCCAAGGCAAGGACATGGAAGGAGATCCGTTAGGGGATCACACATGCGTTGGACATGACATGTGAGGGGTCTATGTCGAGGGCATAGAAGAAGAAAATATGTTGGGGATAAGGTTTAAATTTGATTTGATTTTAAGATTTATGGAAAGAAGATCCACTAGGGATAAGAATATATAATCCATTGGGGATTAAGATTGAATCAACCTTAATTTGTTTTAATTTAATGGATGTGTAGGCATATCTGATAGAGATATGGGCTCAAGTATACTAGGGATCAGGTTTATGAACATTCCACTAGGGCAGCAGGTTTGGGCTATCTAGTGGGAATTGGGATTTGACTTTGATTTCATAGATTTTTTTGGGAATGTATCCACTAGGGAAAAGAGTTTGGTTGGATTTCTTTGATTTAGACTCTAGTGGGGAGTTGGTTTAATTTGGATCCATTGTGGAGGTTTTTTTTAGATTTGATTTGTTTTCTTGACTTATTTATATATGATTTGGGGCTCCACTAGGGAGAAGGGTGTGATTTAACTCCACTGGGAAAAAATAGATTGGGTTTAATTTAATCTGAGTTAATCTATGGACCCTGTCGGTGTGCAAGGGACCCACTAAGAAGGGCTATATCCTTGACCTACCTCACGGTTTACAAATCCAAAGGATAGCCTCTTGGATGCGGGGTAGAGCTAAACAAGGGTTGCCTTTTGGTATGCAATGGCTATGCTAGGAAGAAGGTGTAGCAGATTTACATCTTCCAAAGTGAGGAATAACCACTAGGGTGACTTTTGGATGCACAATAAATCGAACCTAGCCTAGGGTGACTATTGAGTGAATGTCATTGAGGACTTATGTCAACTCAAAAGTAGTCAGGATTAATTTTATCTTAATATCATGTGATTTAATATGGTTTGTTTGGTTTAGTTTGATTTTGAATTGAGGGCATATCCGCTAAGGATGGAGCTCAGTGAAATTTGATAGATTTAATTTATTGATCATGTCGGTGTGCGATGGACCCACTGAGAAGGGGATATATCGAACTTGTCCTATCTTAGATTTATTCATCCAAAGGGATTTTCTATTGGCCATGGGATAGAGCTAGCCAACCTAAGGGGTTGTCTTTTGGTGTGCAATGATTGTGCTAGAAAGAAGGCATAATAGACTTACATCTTCTAAAGCAGGGAACAACTACTGGGGTGACCTATTGGCAACACAACAAATTGAACCCGACTTAGGGGAAACTAATGAGTGAATGTCTTTAGGGACTTATATCAACTTAAGAGTTGTCAGGTGATTCTTATAGGGAGTTTTGCTAACACTACCCTAAAGATAAGATACATTCTTGAGAAAAGGTACCACTAGGAGTGTCCTCCTAATCCACAAGTGAATATATATTTTGTTTATATGCATGTGTGGACCCTATTGGTGTGCGATGGACCACACAAAGAAGGGGCTAAGTCAGCCTTGACCTATCTCAGATTTACTGACCAAGGGAGGATGGATTCTGCAACCATTAGGGTGGTTACTCAGAAAGGGGAATTGTCCAATCCGATAGTAACCCAAGTAGTGTCTAAATGGGATCACAAAGAACGTGATCCAAATATAGTGCCCACATGGGAAGTGTAGCTAGGGCATTATCACGAGCCAAAAAGAAAGCCTATAGGTGTATGTGGCCAACTTAAGGAGAAAGTGTAGTAGACTTACATATGCCATGAGTGGTGTATCCTAAGGTGCGAGAACCAACCAACCTAAGGTGTATCCATCAACATGAGTGGTGTATCCATCAGCATAGTGAGAACCAACCAACCTAAGGTGCCCGTTGGTGTACAATGATCAATCTAGAAAGAAAGTGTGTAGGCTTACAACTTTCCAAGCGGAACTGATCATCAGAATAGTCTGTCAACGGTGGGACAAATGTTAATTAACCAAGAAAGACTACTAAGCAGGGAGCCCCGAGGAAGGACTGGACCCAGAATTTAAGCAATCAAGAGGGAAGGACCCACTAGGGGACTTATCCTAAACCTCAAATATACTCAACCCAGTCAGTGTATGAAGGATAATCCAAGAATAATGCATAGCAGACTCACATCCTCTTAAACGAAGCTAACATGTGGTAGCTTACCAACTAAGCAAAAAGGCCTACCAAAATAAACCAAAATAATAAGGTGCTCATTGGTGTGTAGTGGCCACGTAAGAAAGGAAAACCATAGCATACTTACATCCTTTAAAGCAAGAAGTCCATTTGGGTGACACACTAGTAGGGCAGCACATTAGCTCGACCTAGAGCAACTACTGAGTGAGTGTCGCTGGGGGTGTTATCTTAACTCAGAGTAGCTCGAGACAAAATATATGTGTTTATTTTATATGTTTGTGTGTAGTTTGTATTTGTTTTGTGTCGATGAAGGATAGGACGTTGCTCGAGTTCCTTACACCCCAAACACATCATGGCGATTCACAAATAAGAATACTTTCAACATGGAAGAGATTGAATTTGAAATGGAATTTTCATTGATGATATTTATTTTCAAACATAATTTATAATATTTCTTTAAGTGGAGCCAATTGATTGGAAGAATTGGATGCTCTCTCTTATGATAAATAAGCTGATAAGATCCTCCTTGGTAAGCCTTTTCTATGGCAAAAGGGCCTTCCCAAGTGGGTTCAAACTTGCCTCCCATCTTATGATGGACAATAATTTGTCTCCTTAGAACTAAAATAAGCTCTCCTACTTGAATATCTCTAGGACGGACCAACATGTTGTGAGCTTGAATCATTTTAGCTTTGTACAACTCGAGGTTATGGCATGCTCGTAGGCATCTCTCCTCCAAACCTTCAAGCTCTTGTAACCGCAAGTTGGCATTCTTCTCTGTTGTCATCTTGCTACCCATAACTATCCTTAGTGATGGGAGTTGGACTTCTGATGGTAGAACAGCTTCAAACCCATAAACTAAAGAGAAAGGAGAAAACTGAGTTGGAGTTCTATATGTGGTGTGGTAGGCCCACAAGGCTTCAACTAACTTCTCATGCCACTATCTCTTATTATTTTTAGTGTATTCTTTAGTATTTGGATGAGAGTTTTATTGAAGGCTTCTAAGCCATTTTCCCTCAGTTGAGGTAGAATATCTCCAATCTATTATGTCTCGGGCAAAGTTATTGATCTCTGCTTGAATGCGCACCATTATCAAATATAAGTCAAGGCACTCCAAATCTATATAAATATGATTCATAAAAAATGGAGCACATGCTTATGACTCTCAATGGAATCACCTTAACCCATTTGGAAATGTAGTCAGTAGCTGCTAAGGTGAACTGATGACCCTTGGAAGAAGGAGAATCAGTCTGACCCACTATGTTAGAAACCCAACACTCGAATTTCCATGAGGCCAATGTAGGATGTAGAATGTTGGGTGGTTGTTGTAGGACCACACCATGTATTTGACATTGATGGCATCGCCTAGTCATATCCACATAATCTTTGGTCATCGATGGCTAGTGGTATCCTAATCTCTTAAACTTGGCTTTTATCTTCAGACTAGATTGGTTGGCTCCACATAATCATGAGTATACCTCAGTCATGATCTTATGGGCTTCATACTTGTCTAAACAATATAACCACATATGATCAAAGGACCACCAGTCTAAGACACCATCCACAATAGTGTAGAAAGTCCTACTTCTCGATAGCTTGGACTTCTCTTGATGTAGTTTGCCTTTATTTAGGTATTCCATGAATGGTTGCCTCTAATCTTACTCATCGTCCTTCTTCTTAATGGCAACCTCTCCTTTAAGAGAGTGCTTTTTGATGAGTTCAATACCAATAAAGGATAAAACTTATCTATTTTGGATCTTTATTGATATGGACTCATCCTCTGAGCATGCCAATCCCTTGGCAAGCTTAGCTAAAGCATACACTATGGCATTCTCTCCTCGAGGAATCTTATAAATGGTAACCTCTGGGATTTGGGCCAACAACCCTATGGTATACTTATGGTAGTGATGGAGCTTGGGCTTTATAACCTAATAGGACCTATCATTTGGTTGATCCAGCGAGAATAAGATGTTGATGTTTTGATGCTTAGATGGCTAACTCCTGCTGGCAATTAGAGCCTCATATTCAGTTTCATTGTTGGTGCAAGGATTAGATAGATAATATGAGAATCTCATCACATCGTGGTCCAGAGTTAAGAGAACTATTCCTACCCCTACCTTTCCTCGACTAGTAGTTTATGGTTCTTCTCCTCTTTGAGAGGAAGTTGCACTATCAAAGTACATCTACCAATGGTGAATGCTAGTATCTCCTAAGTTCATGATTAGTTCATCAGGTAGATCATCACTAAGCTGAGAGTCAATGGAAAGTGGGTGTACTATGAAGAAATCTGCTAGAGCTTGTCCTGTCACCGTACGGAGGGGTATGAAGGTAATGTCAAATTGCGAGAAGATAATGGACCGTCATGCCAATCATCCGGTTAGCTATCATGAGATATTGGGATTGATCTTAGAGGTTAAGTTCACCTTATGAGTAAGCATGTAGTTGTAGCTTTTGGGATGCAAAGATTAAAGCTAGGCAATGGTTCTTAATGGCTGGATAATTACCTTAGCAGAGATTAGATAATGGCTAAGATAGTAGAGTGCATTTTCCTTCCCTTCATCGTTGGCATGGGCCAACAAAGCACCAAGGGAGTCATCTAACGTAGCAATGTAAAGTATGGGCAGCTGGGATAGGGTGCTAGAACCATCATCAATGCTTGAAAGGCATAACACTTGCCATCCCACTTGAACTTGGCATCCTTTTGAGAATGGATGACATCTTCAATAGGTTGGATATTAAAGCATCTTAGATATGCCCTTGGAATGATCTGAGTTGAGTTAAACTTTTAGGGGTGGCATTTCTAATATTGCATTGATCTTCTCAAATTTCAATTCCCTAGTGTACAACAAACCCAAAGAATTTCCTTGAAGCTACTATGAATGCACACTGGGGTTCATTTGAGGTTAAATTATCTTAACTGTTCAAAAATTACTCAAGTCAAAGAGATGGTCTTCCTTTCCTCTACTTTTCACCATAAGACCATCGACATAACACTCAGCTTAATAATGAATGAGTTCATCGAAGATTCATGTCATAGCCCACTGGTATTTAGCACTAGCATTTTAAGGCTGAAAGGCATGACCTCATAGCAATAGATTCCGATCGGGATTATAAAAGCAATGTTTCTTTCATCTTTAGGGGTCATCTTTATTTGGTTATATCTAGATGAGCCATCCATGAAAAAGAATATTGCATGAGATGAGGCAATGTCCACCATTAGCTCGAGGATTGGTAGTGGAAATTCATCTTTTTGACATGCCTTATTTAAATCCCTAAAATTGACATATATGTGAATTTGGCCATTCTTTTTCTTAACTTAGACAATGTTGGCTAACCAGGTGGGGTATTTTTCTTCCCGGATGAAGCTAGCATCGATCAGTTTCTTAACTTCATAAATGACCTATTATTCTATGTCTAATTGCATGCGTCTAGGAGCTTGCTTGATAGGGTTAGTAGTAAGCTCTATTGTGGATCGCTATGTCATAAATGAATCTCTTCAAAGCTCCATGCAAAGTTGTACTTACCTCAGTCAATAGACTAATGAAGTCATTGATTTCAATTTCATTCAATAAAGAACTGATGTATGCTAGGCGTGGATATTCTTCAGTTCCTAAGTTGATTTTCTTGAGCTCGTTGATGATTGACTTGATCTCTTCTTCAAAATCTAGCGGTACATCTCTGACTTTAAAATCATATGGATCATCTAATGTTTCTAAGCATAGCTCCTCATATGAGTTAATGTGATTTGAAAAAAATCTATTAGATTCCAAATGATTGGTGATGACTCAAGAATCATCATCGACTAGACCCATTGTACCAAATCCTAGTCCCGGTCTTAATTGAGAGATCTTGCATTTGTTCTTCCATATTCTTTCAAAGTAGTCTAACCTGTGCTTTGACCAAGTATGTGGGATTAACCTTTTATTTACTAAATTATGAACACAAGCCAAGTACCAATCAAAAGGTAATTTTATTAAATCTCTATATGAATCATCTTAAAGTTCTACATCAACTTCTTGACTTGAGGATGATGCTCCCAAAAAGAACCTCTACGTCGTCACACATGTGGATGACTTAGGGGCTTACTTTAACTACCAAACCCTTAGCTGTTTGATAGGAAAGTAGGGTTAGAGCTAAAGTTCCCAACTGATGTCTAACTATTTCACATATAGACTTACATACACTTAAGCTTTGCTTTGGAGCCCGATCTTCATCGCTATCTGGCTCAAGTGTCACCTCCAAGGGAATCTATTTTTAAGAAGAGTCGTGTAACCATATATAAGACTCATCCTATGAACTAGACTCTAAGTCTATATGGATAGTAGGTGTACTATAATAGGGACATATTTTCTAGGGTGGCCAATAAAGAGGTTTAGATTTCCTCAACTAGCCTCTTCCTCCCCTAGTGGAGGTCAAGTCATCCTACCCATATGTTCGAATGGATTAAGTGGGTGGAATTTAACGCAAGCTCCACTTCCTCCTCCAAGTCTATTTCAACTTTTATTCATTTTTTATTTTCTCTTTTCTTTTCTTTTTCTATTTATCATTCTTTTTTTTCTTTTTTTTAACTTTGGCCAAGTTCGTGAGAATAAACTTATTGATTTTGAGGGAGGTAGTAAGCCACATCCCCATATATGCTGACCTCATAAACTATAAATGGCTTGAGATCTCCATAAACATAGTAGATGATCCCACCTCTCACAAACTTCATACACTAATGTAGAGAGGATGGAACTATGTTGTTCTCATGCATCTATAGTCTCCCAAGAAAAGCATTGAAAGATGTATCTGAGTCTATAATATGAAACTTGGCTTCTCTTCCAATCATCTATCTCCAAGGGCAACACTATGGAAAAGGCCTGGACCTCACTTTCGGAGTGCGGATTCTACTTCCCATCTTAGACTTAGGAGTTTTCTATACACTAAGACATCCCCAATCATAAGACACTCCTAAAAATTTGGTAAACACTTAACCTAAGCCTAAAGTCTTTGAACGGTTAACCATAGGATTAGGTTATGCCTTAGGGATTAGGATAATCCAACTACCTTACAACCCAAATCCAATACATGTTCACCTCTCAAACCAAACCTCAAGTTCAATTGAAGCATCAAATCCAAATCCAAATCCAAACCCAAATTTCAAAACTAAATGATTGAAGCCCATGATCAAATCCAAACTTCCTATGCCATATGACCTATCCCATGGACTTAGCCAAATCTTAATCCAAATCAATCCAAAATCAATTGATTTTCTCATAATAAATTTATATCTTCAATCATCTTCCTAAATATAAATCAAATCTACATTTAAATGATCAAAACTAAATCAAATTAAATAAAAACCCTTCCTAAGCCATATGACCTATCCCATGGACTTAGCAAAATCTTAATCCAAATCAAGTCAAACTCAATTTATTTTCTCAAAAATCAATCATATTTTCAATCATCATCACAAATTTAAATGAAATATACATTTAAATCAAACCAAATCAAAATCAAAACCTAAGCCACATGACCCAACTCCATGGACTTAGCCAAATTCCTTCATTCCAAATCCAAAATTAAATTGATTTTCTCATGAATCAATCATACCTTCAATCATATTCACAAATATAAATGAAATCTACAATCATCAAGCCAAACCAAAGTCAACCCAAGCCAAACCTAACTTAACCCTTTTGACTTGAAATGTTCAAATGAACCAAAACCCATTTGAACCCAACCCAATTGCAATTGGATTTATATATCAATCCCAAATCCATATATGAACTCAACTAAATCAAACTCAACCCAAAATAAAGCCAACTAAATCCAATTAGTCCACTTAACCTAAAGTGGCCAATTTGACCTATTTGAGTCAAGTTCTAATCCTACACAAATTAGATTGAACTGAGCCCATCAAAACCTCCCATCATGATTAATGATCACCCTAGGTTGATCAATTATCACAAAGTAGGTCAAACCAAGTCAACTTGGACATTTGACCAAGTCAACCCCTTAACCCATATAAACCCAAACTAGCCAAATTATAACCTAAGCCAAATCCCTTGAAACCAATGATTCATACCAAATCAAAATCAATATTTGAATATGACTTGACCTTCAATTGAGTCAAACCAAACCCAATTGGCCCTCTTGACCCAAGTTGACCCAAATTGACCTAAAAGACCAAATTGGGTCAAATTAAAATATAAACCAAATTGAGTGTAGCTAATGGCTCAAGTTCATTTCAAATTGATTGTTGAACTTTACAAAAGCCATGATTGGACCCAATTGAACCTAATTGATCTACTTAGCCCAAATTGACCTAAAGGTTCAAGTTATCCTAAATCAAAACCAAATCCAAATTAATTGAAACCAAAGCCTATAATCATCTTCAATTGGTCAACTAAACCCAAGCCAATTTGGTCAAATTGGTCAACTTAACCCATTTGACCCAAATGAATTCAAATGAGCCAAAATCAAATTGAAGACAAACTAAACCAAACCAATTAAACCAAAACATCCCAAATGATCATATGAACTTGACCTAATCTCTGGTTTGACCTAATTTAACCAATTGGTCAACTTGACCCAACCTAACATAATTTGACCTAAATGAGTCAAATTGAGCCAAACATAACCTAATCAACTCCAATTGACTTGAAGTTTGGGCTAACCCACTTTTGGCTCATTTCAAATCTGCCCAAATCAAATCCAATACCAAATGACCATTTTACCCTTGGGTCAATGGCATCACATGAGAAAAATCACCCATGTAAGTGATCTTTTCCAATCCTTGGCCACTTGGTACTCTCCCAATGGTCCACCCAGACATTACCAACTTGACCCAAGGGATGGTTCATGACCAATGGGATGTGAAATCACCTCACCGTCCCCATTGGAGCATTTCAAACCCATAAGACATCCATGATTCCTCCTTTGCCCACCTCCACACCTTCAACCAACCAAATAACTCACCTCATCCCCGCCACCCATGACTCATTGAGATGGTGGATGATGACTACAAGCTGCCCCATCCCACCGATCAAGATGAATGGGGGGGGGTATACACCCTCTCATTTCCACTCAAACACACACAAAAATCATTCCTCGAGAACCCTGGCTAACCAAGACAAGTTGCTGAGCCATTCCCAAGCTTGTTCCTCTCAAAATTCCATTCCCCAAAATAGGACACTCCAATTTCTGACCTAACATCCCCATTTCACCATCAAACTCAAATTAAGTTTGCACGCACCTTCCCTAGGCCTCATCGAGCAAGAACGAACCATCTCCCAAGCTTCCCGAGCACCAGAGGTGGGACTTCGATCAAAGCTGAGCTCCAAATCATCAGTTCATGGCCTTTCGAGCGAACATCAAGGAATTGATCCAATTGCTACTCAATAGGGCTTTATCTCATCTAGATGAAGCTTCCTCAATCATTCAAGCCACCAATTTTGAGCTCCAGCGAGGTATGCTTCAAAACTGATCCTTAGGCAAAAATGGGTTGGAGCATTTTGAAGAAAACTTGATCTTGTGTAATCTTGATCGTTAGATACCCACCAATCAATGTCGTGAAGGTGTGGGATCCTTTTGGAGTTTATTTGAGACTGTGTAAGCTTGGATCAAGTGAGCAATGTTGGACAGACTCCATTCTCCTTTACTAGCATGATGTTAGATCACGCACCATCTGTTTTGCGTGATTGGAACAGACGATCGTGATTAGATCCACTTAATCCATCTGATTTAATCCTATTAATCTATGGGATTAATCATAGCCATCCGATCTTAGTTCGAATGGCGGACGAGAAAGTGCATCTACCTCTGCCATGAAGGTGTTGAGTCAAATAAGTTTAAGGTAGCCAATATCGCTACGCCACATGGAAAGTATGCCACGTGGCGCCAATATGATTAAGCTTTAATTAGGCTTAATTAATCATTTTTAATGGCTAAAACTTTTAAAAATAATAAAAAATCATAGAGAAATAAAAATTTAAAATAAATACCCATTTTAAAGGTATTTAAGAATAAAATTAATTAAAAATGATCTTAATTAAATTTGAACATTAATTAAGGTTTAATTATAAAAATTAGCTTAATTAATCCTTAATTACTTGAGGAATTAATCCCAAACTTTGTGGGTTAATTTAATGGGATGACCTCTATCTCCCATGATTTTCTTGGGATTTATTGCTCACTTAATTAGGAAAATTGACAAACTAAGCCTTAACTACTCTTTTAAGTTAATTAATGATTAAGTAATCCCATGAATAGTTATAAATTAGTTAACTAAGGTTATTAATCATTGTTCAAAGTAGTGAAGAGGAATAGGTTGGGACCCCTTTCCCAAGTTCATTTCACCCTTTATAAAATGAAATTAATTAAGATTTAACCAATTATTTAAATCACTTAAGTAAATTGAAATCATAATCACATCAACCTTAATTAAATAATGTGTAGATCTTTAGGTGTTTAATAACCTAAAGGAGTTTAATGAAATTATGATTAGTACACATTTATGGGAAAATGTAAGAGTACTTAATCTAATTAAATATTAATCGTGAGCCAATTGCATTAGGACCATTTTATTTCCTAGGATCATTGCAAGTTTATTTTCCATGCATATCATGTTGGCCTATAATTATTTAGTTAATTACTTTAAAGTGACATAGGTAAGGGTAATTAATTCATCTAATTAAAGGTTTAACTTAATTGACCCATAAAATCAACTTAATTACATTTCCTTAAATTACATAAAATCATTAATGTGGGAATGGGTTTAAAACAACAAGTGATGATTTCTCTTCTCCTCTTTAAATCAAATGAAATCCAAAACTTAATTAATAAAGAAGCTTTGGTTTGCTTTTAAATAATCTTATTTGATTTTATTGTCCTTAAGAACTAGTTTGGTTGAATGAATCACATGCTTATATTTGATTGTCCTCTTTCCAATCATGTTAAATTTAGTATGTCATTTGAATTCATGCATCCATCTTTTCAAAATGAAGTAAAATAAAATGGATTTCCTTTATGTAATCTTACATGTGTTGATTTAATTTAATATATGAGTGTCTTTTATCACTATTAAATCCAAATATATTTTTCAAAATCTTATAAATAAAGAATAATATGTGTTATGATGCTAGCTATAAATACATAAGAAATGCATGTGCTTATAGCTTAAGTGTATGAATGTTGAGTTCTCTTTCCTCTATTCATGTGTTGATTTATGTAAGATTGAATGGTAATGGGTATATAGTCTGGACATCCCTAGAATATGAGGCTTTAGTTAGCCCCAAGAAGGTAATTTTATTACCTCACTCCCCTAGTTTAACAATTACCATTTGATTTCATTCTTATGTATTTCATAGATATTGGATAGAGTTTAATACATATATATAAATGATTCAATCAAAAAATATACAATCTTTGCATGGTTTTCTTTCCCTCATTTATGTATACATCCATGTGTGTCCAAGAAAAGTAAGTATAGTCACATCCCGTGAATACGAGGCTTTAGTTAGCCCAAGGAGGTCATTTGATTACCTCACTTCTATGGTTTAACAATGACATGTACTTGCCGATATCTTTATACATGTATATGTATATGTGGTTAGTGAATGGAAATCCCATTTTACATTAAAATTTCTTCCATTCATAATTAACTAAGTGGTTGAATTAATTAGCCATATGATTTGGAGCTTACTTCTTTTGTTCTTGTATTCAAATTTACATATGTTTGAATGTAAATAAATATATATAGGACATCCCAAGAATACTGAGGCTTATTTAGCTCCAAGGAGGTCATTTGATTACCTCACTTTTTAACAAAGACATGCCTATTTAATTCATTCTTATGTCATTTTTGTATAAGTATTTGGATAAAGTTTTAAATTAATATGTTTAAATAGCTCAATCAAATATAATATAAATTCTAAACATACACATACATTCATGATTTAAGTGTGCTATAATATGTTGCATGTACAGATACACATAGGATTAAATCATATGCATGTTACATGTGTTGGAAAGGAATGATTTAATATATGTCATGTGGTAGTAATTCAATTAAATTAATCTTAAGACGCTTTTCATTTTGAATATGATTATTTAAAGTGAACCTAAACTAAGGATTAATTAAATCATTTAGTAAGTCATTCACTAAAGAGAACTAAAGCAAATTAAAATAGTTTAGAAAGTGATTTAAGGTAGGGATGAAAGAGGGCAATCCTCTTTTCCTCTCTTTATAACACTTAGTTGCTAAGTGTAATCAAATGAAAAAAAATACACAAATTAAAATTCTCAAACCAATTAAACTACTTCATGTGAAATCAACCTTCCATGTTAAATTGAATCCTTCTACACTTAGAAAATACAACACTAATGCCTAACAAGACTTACCACACAAGCCTTAATACACACATTAGAATTAAGTCACCACTTCTAGCTCTAACTTAGGACGGTGTATGCTGTGATGTATGCTTTGTTTTATGATGTATTATTTTAGATTGGATATTAAGGTGTATGCTTAGTAGACTAGATGATAGGCCAATATTAAACTAATTATATTTTTTGCAAGGGATTATGCTTAAGGGATACTTAAAAATAAATGTGAAAGCTCTTTTTGCAAGTTGCTAAAATCCTTAAGCATAATCCAAGTTAGGTTTAGTTATCCATGTGTAGCTAAGTCCAAATTATAAATACAACTATTTATATTTAGGTAATATTTAGTTTAGATTTATTTTCCTCACATAAATGTAATTTTGCAATAGGATTTAGAATAGGATTTGATTAAGATGAGCAAGGATTTGTCCTAGAGTGCCCTGTGATGCCTTTGAAGCAAGAACCATCCAAATGAAAGAAGGAACCAAATCAAAAATGGAGATATGAAGAAAGAAGACCCCCATAACATTTAATAAAGTTATAATTATTCTTTCATATTCCAGGTTGTATAAGGGTAGAGCTCGCTGCCCTAAACCCTAAATCCTAAACCCTAAACCCTGAACCCTAAGCCTAAACCTAACCCTAAAACCCTAAACCTTAAATCCTAAACTAATCCTAAACCCTAAAACCCTAAACTAATCCTAAACCCTAAACAACCTTAAACTTAAACCTAAAACCCTAAAACTAAAACTAAAACTAAATTCTAAACACTAAACTAACCTAAACTAAACCTAAAACTAAACCCTAAAATGAATCTTGATTGAAAACCTAAACTTAAACTATAAACTCAATAAACCTAAACTAAACCCTATACTTAAACCTAAACCCTAAACTAAAACCTAAACTAAACCTAAACCCCTAAACCTAAAACCCAAACTAAACCCTAAACTAAAACCCTAAACTGCCTAAACTAAACCTAAACTCCAAAACCCAAACCCTAAACTAAACCCTAAACCCTAAACTAACCCTAAAAATCTAAAAACTGAAATCTAAACTAAATAAAACCTAAAAATAAACAAAATAAAAAAATAAACTAAACAAAAATAATCAAATAAAATAAAATAAAACATAAACTAAAGCCTAAACATAGACCTAAACCTAAACATAGACCTAAAAAGAAAATAAATTAAAAAATAAAAACTAAAATAAAATAAAATTAATAAAAACTTAAACTAATCCAAAAAAAATAAAAAAAACTTAAATAAAGTAAAAGACTAATCCTAAAATAATAATAGAAAAACAAACCTAAAATAAAATAAAATAAAAACTAAATAAAAAATCTAAACTTAAATAATAAACCTAAAATAAAACCTAAACCCTAAACTAAAAAAAAAACCAAAACTTAAAATAAAAATAAAATAAACCTAAACCTAAACTAAAATAAACTAAATAAAAAAAAAATAAAACCTAAACCTAAACCTAAACCAAAACCTAAACTAAATAAAATGGAATAAACTAATAATAAACCTAAACCTAAACAGAAAAGTAAAACCTAAAAATAAACATAAAAAAAAACCTAAAACTGAAACCTAAAAGAATAAAATAAAAACCTAAATCTAAACCTAAAAATTAAACTGAAACCTAAAAAATAAAATAAAAATAAAACTAAACTAAAAAAAAAAACAAAACCTAAACTTAAACCCAAAAACTAAACTAAAATAAAAAACCTAAACTAAAATAAATAAACCTAAAATAAATAAACTAACTTAAATAAAAATATAAATAAACCAAAATTAAAATAAATAAATAAAATAAACTAAAATAAATAAAAAATAAACTAAATAAACCTAAACCTATGAGTTTACTTAATTTAAAAAATAAAAAAAAAAAAAAACTTAACCCTAAACCCTAAACCCTAAACCAATAACCCTAAACCCTAAATCCTAAACCCTAAAACACTAAACCCTAAACCCTAAACCCAAAATAATTAAACCCTAATCGCATAACCCTAAACACAAAAACCTACAACCCTAAATCATAAACCATAAACACCAAACCCTAAACCCTAAATCCTAAACCCTAAACACATGACCCTAATCCCAAAACACCAAAAATCTAAAAACCTAAACCTAAACTAAATAAAACATTAATATTTTAAAAAATAAAAAAATTAAAGCTAAATAAATTAAAATAAATATAATTAAATAAAAACCTAAACTAAAACCTAAATCTAAACCTAAACCTAAACTTAAACCTAAACCTAAAAAAAATTAAAATAAAAAATAAAAACTAAACTAAAATAAAATAAATAAAAAACCTAACTAAAAATAAAATAAACCAAAAAAATAAAACCTTAATAAGAAAAAAATAAAATAAAAATAAAATAAACCTAAAATAAAAAAATAAATAAACCTAAATATAAAAAAGTAATAAAAAAAATAAAACCAAACCTAAACTAAAAAAACCAAACCTAAAATAAACAAAATAAAATAAACCTAAACCTAAAATAAAATAAACAAAACCTAAACTTAAACCTAAAATAAACTAAACTTAAACCCTAAACTAAATAAAATAAAATAAACTAAAAATAAACCTAAACCTAAATTAATAAATAAAACCAAAAATAAAAACCTAAAACATAAACCTAAAAAAATAAAATAAAAACCTAAACCTAAACCTAAACCTAAAAATAAAAATAAAACCTAATCCTAAAAATAGAATAAAAATAAAGTAATCTAAAAAATAAACATAAACATCAACATAAACTTAAAAATGAACTGAAATAAATAAACCTAAAATAAATAAGCTAAACTAAATAAAAATAAAAAGTAAACCTAAATAAAAATAAAAAAATATTATAAACTAAAATAAATAAAAAATTAAACTAAATAAACCTAAACCTATCGGTTTACTTATTTTTTTAAAAAAACCCCTAAACCCTAAATACTAAACTCGAAACCCTAATTCCTAAACCTTAAACCATAAACCCTATAACTAACTCTAAACCTTAAACTGTAAACCCTAAACGCTAAAATACCCTAAACACTTAACCCTAAATCCTAAGCTAACCGTAAACCTACAACCCTAAACCCTAAACCCTAAAACCCTAAACCCTAAACCATAAAAACCTAAACCTAAACTAAATAAAACTTAACAATAAAATAAATAATAAAACCTAAACATAAATAAAATAAACTAAAATAAAAACCTAAACTAAAACCTAAACCTAAGCCTAAAAATAAAATAAAATAAAATAAAATAAATAAATTAATAACCTAAACTAAACTAAATAAAATAAAATAAACCTAAGAATAAAAACTTAAAGAAAATAAAAAACTAAATCTAAAATAAAAATAAAATAAACCTTAAAAAAACTAAATAAACCTAAACATAAAAAAAACCAAATAAATAATAAAAACCTAAACCCTAAACAAAAAAAAGTTAAACCAAAATAAAATAAAATAAACAAAATAAAATAAACCTAAACCTAAAATAAACTAAACTAAAATAAATAAAACCTAAGCAAACTAAAATAAACTAAACCTAAACCTAATCTAAATAAAATATAATAAACTAAAAATAAACCTAATCCTAAACTAAAAATAAAATCTAAACCTAAAATAAACCTAAAATCTAAACCAAAAAAATAAAATAAAAAATCTAAACCAAAACATTAAAATAAAAAATGAAACATAAACCTCAAAAATAAAATAAAAATAAATCTCAACTAAAAAATAAACTTAAAACTAAAAAAATAAACTAAATAGGAAACCTAAATTAAAATAAATAAACCTAAAATAAATAAATTAAATTAATTAAAAATAAAAATAAACTTAAAAAAAATTAAAAATAAAATAAACTAAAATAAATAAAAAATACACTAAATAAACTAAATAAACTAAATAACCCAAAACCTATCGATTTACTAAATTTAAAAAAGAACATAAACCCTAAGCTAACCCTAAACACTAAACCTTAAACCTTAAAAATAAATAAAAAAAACTTAAACCTACAGGTTTAATTAATTTAAAAATAAACCTAAACTAAAACCTAAACCCTAAATCGAAAACCTATACCTAAACCCTAAACCCTTAGAAAATAAAAAAAATAAAGAAGGAATAAATACAAAGTCAATTAAAAAAGCCCTAATCCTAAAACTAACCATAAACCTAAACCCTAAACCTATAACCCAAAACCCTAAACCCTAAATCCTAATCCTTAAAACCCTAAACCCCAAACTGAAAACCCTAAAACCTAAACCCTAAATCCTAAACACTAAACCCTAAAACTAAAAACCTTAAACCCTAAAGCCTAAACACTAAACCCTAACTTTAAACCCTAAAACTTAAAACCTACAACCTTAAATCCCAAACCCTAAACCTTAAACCCTAAACCAAAAACCCCAAACCCTAAACCCTAAACCCTAAACCATAAAAACCTAAAAACCTAAACCTAAACTAAATAAAACATAAAAATAAAATAAATTAAAATAACCTATGGAAGGATGAGGTTACCACCTTATAAAGAGAGAGATCCGATATGATGGTGTATCCCGCTAGGCGGGTGGTTCTGATAAACTGGAGAAATTTTATGTGTTGGATGAAAACTAGAAGAAGAAATGTTGAATCTGAATTTGCTCTTTGTTAGAAAAAAAAAAACAAAAACCCTAAACCTTTAACTAAAACCTAAACCCTAAAGCAAAAACCTAAACCCTAAACCCTAAACCCTAAACCCTAAAAATAAAAAATAATAATAAATAAAAAACACTAACCCTAAACCCTAAACCCTAAACTAACCTTAAACCCTAAACCCTAAAACTAACCCTAAACCCTAAACCTTTAACCCTAATCCCTAAACCTTTAATTCTAAAACCCTAAACCCCAAACTTTAAACCCTAAACCCTAAACCCAAAACATTAAACCCTGAACCCTAAACCCTAAACCCTAAACACTAACCCTAAACCCTAAAATCCTAAACCCTAAAACCATAAATCCTAATCCCTAAATTATAAACCCTAAAAACATTAAATCCTAAATTTAAACTAATTAAAACCTAATAATAAAATAAATAAACCTAAAACTAAATAAAATAAAAAAATAAAGTAAAATAAAAACCTAAACTCAAACCTAAACCTAAACCTAAAATAAAAAATAAAATAAAAAATATACTAAATAAAATAAATAAACTAAATTAAAAAATAAAATAAACCTTAGAATAAAACCTAAATAAAATACAAACTAACGTAAAATAAAATAAATTAAACCTAAAATAAGATAAAATAAAACTTAAACCTAAAAAATAAACCTCAAAATAAATAAAAAATAAAACATAAAACCCTAAACTAAAAAAAACTAAACTTAAAAAAATAAAAATATAATAAACAAAATAAAATAAACTAAAATATAAACTAAAATAAACTAAACTAAAATAAAATAAATAAAACCTAAACCTAAAACTAAAATAAACTAAACCTAAACTTAAATCTAAATTAAATAAAATAAACTAAAGTAAAAATAAACTTAAACCTAAACTAAAAAATAAAATATAAAAATAAATTAAAATAAAAACCTAAAACTTAAACTAAAAAATATATATATAAACCTAAACCTAAAAGTAAAAAATATAACCTAAACCTAAAAGATAAAATAAAAATAAAACTCAAATAAAAAATAAACCTAAACCTAAACTTAAAAGATAAAGTAAAATAAAAAATCTAAACTAAAAATAAATAAATCAAAAATAAATAAAGTAAACTAAATACAAAAAATAAACTTAAATAAAAATAAAAAATAAAATAAACTAAAATAAATAAAAAATAAATTAAATAAACTAAATAAGCATAGACCTACTAGGTTACTTAATCTAAAAAATAAAAAACCTAAACCATAAATCTGAAACACTAAATCCTAAATCCTAAACATACAACATTAAACCTACAACCCTAAACCCTAAACCCTAAACCCTAAAAAACCCTAAACCCAAAACCCTAAACCTTAAACCCTAAATCGTAAACCCTAAACTCTAAACCCTAATCCTTGACACTAAACCCTAAACCCTAAAAGCATAAATCATAAAAGCCTAAACCCTAAACCCTAAACCAAGATTGAGTTGATTTTTATGAAAGTTGATCATAAAGAAGTCAGGGAAGAGGTTGAGAAATACAAAGTTGGTGCTCCTGCCCATGTTGGTCATGTTGCACCTATTGATTTTGTGGTTCCCAGATTTGGTTTGGATTCACTCTTCTTCCATGTTCTATTGAAATTATCACCCTTGAGCTAATTAAAAGGTGATAAGGTGGGATCTTGAGTTGCTCTCATTAGGGGACTAGGCCATTCTCTTATGGCCTTATCATCATATGATGATGGTTCAAGAGTCCCAAGGTGCTTGACCTAACTAAATATGATCTCATCGAGAAGTTTTTGGCAGCCCTTTTAATGATCACTTCTCTCTCACTAGCCCTCTCTTATCCCACCCTAGCTATAGTGTCCCACATGTTCATCAACGCTTATAAGAATGTCCTCACCATCATGATTTCCACTGATTACATATACCCACAAGCTGAGAAGGTTAAGGAGTATTTGAAAGATCCTAGTAAATTTGATGTGGTTGCTGACTACTATCTACTAAGCTGAATGGAGAAGGGAAGAGAATTAGTAACGATGATGATATGGGTTTCTTCTTGTTCGACTAAGCTTTGTTGTCTTTCTATAAAATAAAATTTTATTATTTCTAGGAGTTAAATCAATTTTTGAAATACTATTTTTATAAATTTTTGAATTACATTTTATTTTATCCAATTTTATTAGTTGTTTGAAGATAATGTCTTATTTGATTTGGTAATTTCTTGTCTGTTATGGAATCATTTGAGTTTAAAATTAAAAAAAAAGCCTAAACCCTAAACCCCAAGCCTTAATAGTAAACCTTTAACCCTAAACACCAAATGCTAAATCTAAACCTAAAGTAACTAAATAAATTAAAAAATAAATCTGAACCATAAAACCGAATAAACCTAAGCCTAAACCCTAAGAATGGGCGTAACCTTGACAAGAACATCACCGTCAACCGGCTCGGTCTAGATCTAGCGGTGGAGGAAGGCGGTGTGTAAGTGTTGTTGGGGGATCTAGAGGTGCTGGTGGATATGGAGGTGGTGGTCAGAGCAGTGGTGGTTATGGAGGTGGGAGGAGCAATGGAGGTTATAGCCATTGTGGTGGTGGAGTGAGAGATCGGGGATATGATGGTGGATCCCTCTACTCGAGAGGCCAGGGTGGTTCTGATGGAAACTAGAGAAATTGAAGAAAGGTCGATCTAGTATGCTGCTTATGGAACTGTGTCTTTATACTAGAGACGGTTCTAGTTATCTAGGGCTTTTAATTTGCACTATGCATGCTCATTTTTGATCTATGTCATTGCTTGTGTCATAGAAAACTTGGTGTGTTACTTGGTTGTTGAAATCGACAAGATGAAATGTTGAATTTGAATTTGTTCTCTATTAAAAAAACCAAAATCCTTAAACTTTAAACCAAAACTTGAACCCTAAACACTAAACCGAAAATCCTAAACCCTAAACCCTAAACCCTAAAAATAAAAAAATAAATAAACCCTAACCCTAAAATTTAAGCCCTAAAACTAACCCTAAACCCTAAACCCTAAACATACAACCCTAAACCCTAAATCTTAAACCCTAAAATCCTAAACCCTAAATCATAAACCCTAAACCTTGAACTCGAAAACCCTAAACCCTAAACAATAAACTTTAAACCTTAAACCCAAACCATAAACACTAAACCCTAAACCCAAAAAGCATCAACCCTAAAACCCTAAATCATAAACCTAAACTCTAAACACTAAACCCACTAATAGGTAGGCTAGGGTGGTTTTGATGGGAATGGGAGAAACTGAAGAACAGCTTATGGAACTATGTCTTTATAGTAGAGATAGTTCTAGTTATCTAAGGTTTTTAATTTGCTCTATGTGTGCTCATTTTTTTTATGTCATTGCTTCTATCCTACAAAACATGGAGTGTTACCTCATTGATGTAATCGAGAAGAAAAAATGTTGAATCTTAATTTGTTCTTTGTTAAAGAAAAAAAAACAAAAGCCTAAAACCCTAAACTAAAACCTGAACCCTAAACCTAAAACCTAAACCCTAAACCCTAAAAATAGATAAATAATAAAAAAAACACCTAACCCTAAAACTAACCCTAAACCCTAAACCCTAAACCTTAAAACCCTAAACCCTAAACCCTAAACCCTAAACCCAACCTTAAAATAAACCCTAAACTACCTTAAACCCCAAAACCTAAAAAACTAAACTAAATAAACATAAAATAAAATAAATAAATAAACCTAAAAAAAAAAAAATAAAATAAAATAAATAAAACTAAAACCTAAACTACTAAATAAAATAAATTGAAAATAAAACTAAACTAAAATAAAAATAAATAAAACCTAAACTAAACTAAAATATAAAATAAACCTAAAAATAAAAAACCTAAATAAAATAATAACTAAACAAAAAATAAATAAAAAATAAACATACAATAAAATAAAATAAAATTAAGTAAAAACTTAAACCTAAAAAATAAACCTAAAAATAAAACCTAAAAATAAATAAATAATAAAACTTAAACCCTAAACTAAAAAAACCTAAATCTAAAATAAACAAAATAAAATAAACCTAACTAAATAAAATAAACTAAACTTTAGTAAATAAAACCTAAACCGAAACCTAAAATAAAATAAACCAAAACCCTAAAAATAAATAAAAAATAAAGCCCAAACCTTAAACTAAAGAAAAAAAAAACCAAAACCTAAAATAAAGAAATTATAATAAACCTTAACTACAATAAACTAAACTAAAATAAATAAAACCTAAACCTAAACCTAAAATAAAATAAAATAAACTAAAAATAATTCTAAAACTAAACTAAAAAATAAAACCTAAAAATAAACCTAAAATCAAAACTTAAAATCAAAACCTAAAAAAATAAAATAAAAATCTAAACCAAAATCTAAAAAAAACTAAACTAAAAAAATAAAATAAAACTAAACTAAACTAAAAAATAAACATAAACCTAAACCTAAAAACTAAAAAAACTAAAATAAAACCTAAAATAAATAAAATAAATAAATAAAATATAAAACAAATTAAATAAATAAAACATAAACCTACTAGTTTGCTTTGTTTAAAATAAACCCTACCCTCCTTCCTAAACCCTAAAAAATCCTCAAACCTAAACCCTAAACCCACCATATAAAACCTAAATCCAAACCTTAAACCCCACCACACTAAACTAACTAAATCCTAAACCTATTAAACCTTAAACCTAAACCTAAATAAAACCATATAAACCCTAAATAAACCCTAAATCTTAAACTACTATATAAAAAAACCCTAAAAAAAAAAAACTAAACCCTAAACATAGACTAAACATAAACTCCTCTAAACTGAAATAAACCTAAACTCCTACCTAAACTGAAAACCTAAAATGAGCCTAAACTGATCTAACTCCATAAACCTAAACCATAAACCCTATACCTCTCTAAAATCATAAAAAAACCTTTTACCCAAGATCAACTGGGCCTAACTAACCTTAAACCTAAACTTACTAAACCTAAACCTGGGCCCTCCACTCCCTAAACCAACCTAAACCAAAGAATACCACAACCCTAAAACCCTAAACTCAAATCCTAAACTAACCACAAACCCTAAAAATCAAACCTAAACCTAAACCTAAACTAAAAATAATTAAAATAAAATAAATTAAAATAAATAAATAAAAATATAAAATAAATAAGAGAAATGTTGAATATGGTTTATTTAAAATAAAACCAAAACCCTAAGCCAAAACATGAATCCTAAACAAACCTAAACCTTAAACCTAAACCACTAACCCACAAACTACACTACCCTAAACCCTACCCTAAAACCTAAAACCATGACCACAACCCTAAAATAAACCATAACTAAAACCCTAAAAAAACCCTAAAACCCTAAACAAAAAAGCCTAAAACCATGCTAAACCCCAGACTAAAAAACTAAACCCAAAAAAATTGAAATCTAAACTAAATAAAACCTAAAATAAAAAAAATAAAAAACAAAGAAAATAATAAACTAAAATAAAATAAAAACATAAACTAAAAGCTAAACCTAGACTTCAACATAAACATAATCCAAAAAGAAAATAAAATAAAATAAAATAAATAAAAACCAAAACTAAACTAAAAAAATAAAAAAACTTAAATAAAGTAAAAGACTAAATCTAAACTAATAATAAAAGAAACAAACCTAAAATAAAATAAAATAAAAACTAAATAAAAACCTAAACTTAAACAATAAACCTAAAATAAAACCTAAACCCTAAACTAAAAAAACCAAAATTTAAAATAAAAATAAAATAAACCTAAACCTAAATTAAAATATACTAAACTAAAATAAATAAAACCTAAACCTAAACCTAAACTAAACTAAACCTAAACCTAAACTAAATAAAATGAAATAAACTAAAAATAAACCTAAGCCTAATCTAAAAAAAAAATCTAAAAATAAACATAAAATAAAAAACTAAAGCCTAAACAAAAATAATAATAATAATAAAAACCCAAACTTAAACCTAAAAATAAAAAATTAAACTGAAACCTAAAAAATAAAATAAAAATAAAACTAAACTAGAAAGTAAACCAAAATCGAAACCTAAACCTAAAAATTAAACTAAAATAAATAAACCTAAAATAAATAAATTAAATTAAATAAAAATAAAAATAAATGTGATTAAAATAAAAAAATAAAATAAACTAAATAAAACTATGTCATTTACTTATTTTAAAAAATAAAAAAATAATAAAAAAACTCTAACCCTACATCCTAAACGCTAAACCTATAACACTAAACCCTAAATCCAAAACCAGAAAACCTTAAACCCTAAACCCTAAACGCTAAACCTTTAAACCCTAAACACAAAAACCTACGACCCTAAATCATACACCCTAAACACCAAACCATAAACCCCAAACCCTAAACTCTAAACCCCAAACCCTAATCCCTAAACACCAAAAACCTAAAAACTAAACCTAAACTAAATAAAACCTAAAAATTTTATAAAATAAAAAAACCTAAAGCCAAATAAATTAAAAAAATTTAATTAATAAAACCATAAACTTAAACCTAAACCTAAACAAAATAAAATAAAAAATAAAAACTAAACTAAAATAAAATAAATAAAAACCAAAACTAAACTAAAAAAATAAAATAAACATAAAAATAAAAAACCTAAATAAAAAAACAAAATATAAATTAAAAATAAAATAAACCTAAAATAAAATAAATTAAAACTAAATAAAAACCTAAACTAAAAATAAACCTAAAAAAAAAAAAACTAAAAAAACCTAAACCTAAAATAAACAAAATAAAATAAACCTAATCCTAAACTAAAATAAATAAAACCTAAACCTAAACCTAAAATAAAATAAACTTAAACCCTAAACCAAATAAAATAAAATAAACTACAAGAAACCTAAACCTAAACTAACAAATAAAACCTAAAATAAAAACCTAAAACATAAACCTAAAAAAATAAAATAAAAAACCTAAAACCAAAAAATAAAATAAAACCTAATACTAAAAATAAAACAAAAATAAAACTAAACTAAAAAATAAACATAAAACAAAAGCCTAAACCTAAAATTAAAATAAAATAAATAAATAAAATAAATAAATAAATAAAAAGTAAACCTAAATAAAATTAAAAATATAATAAACTAAAATAAATAAAAATAAACTAAATAAACTAAACTGTACTTAATTTATAAAACCCACCCAAACCTAAAACAAAATATAAAACCTTAAACCCTAAACCATAACTAACCCTAAAGTAAATCTAAACCCTAAACCCTAAACCCAAAAAACCCTAAAACCACAAAACCTAAAACCCTAAACCCAAAATCCCAAACTAAACTCTAACCCAAACCAACTAAAAAATAAATAACAATAATAAATAACAACTTAAACCTAAATAAATAAATAAATAAACTAAATAAAACCTAAACTAAAATTTAAAACTAAACCTAAAATTAAAATAAAATGAACTAATATAAAATAATTAATAACCTAAACTAAACAAAATAAAATAAAATAAACCTAAGGATAAAAAACCTAAAGAAAATAAACACTAAATCTAAAATAAAAACAAAGTAAACCTAAATAAACTAAATAAAAACCTAAACAAAAAAACTTATAAATAAATAATAAATAAAATATAAACCCTAAATAAAAAAAACCTAAACTTAAAATAAAAATAAAATAAACAAAATAAAATAAACCTAAACTAAAATAAACTAAACTAAAATAAATAAAACCTAAGCCTAAACCTAAAATAAACTAAATCTAAACCTAAACCTAATCTAAATAAAATATAATAAACTAAAAATAAACCTAATCCTAAACTAAAAAAAATGAAATTTAAGAATAAACCTAAAACAAAATCCTAAAATCTAAACCTAAAAAAATAAAATAAAAATCTAAACCTAAAGATAAAAATAAAAAATAAAACTTAAACCTCAAAAATAAAATAGAAATAATGGAAGAGAAGAAGGAAAAGCGTGCTGAGCAATCTGATGATGATATGGGTTTCACTTGTTCGAATAAGCTTTGTTGTCCTTTTATAAAATCAAATTTTATTATCTCTAGGAGTTAAATCAATTTTTAAAATACTATTTTTATGAATTTTTGAATTACATTTTATTTTATCCTATTTTGTTAGTTGTTCGAGGATAATGTCTTATTTGATTTTGTAATTTCTTGTCTGTTATGGAATCATTTGAGTTTAAAATTGAAAAAAAACTAAACCCTAAAACCTAAGCATTAACAGTTAACCATAAACCCTAAACCTAAACCTAAAGTAACTAAATAAATTAAAAAATAAACTTGAACCCTAAAACCTAATAAAGCTAAGCCTAAACCTTAAGAATGGGTAGAACTTTAATAGCAGAAACATCTCCGTCAACTAGGCTCAGTCTAGATCTAGCGGTGGAGGTGAAGGCGGAGGCAGCGATAATCATAGTGTTGGTGGTGGATCTAGAGGTGCTGGTGGATATGGAGGTGGTGGTCAGAGCAGTTGTCGTTATGGAGGTGGGAGGAGCAATGGAGGTTACAACAGTGGTGGTGGTGGAGTGAGAGATCGGGGATATGATGGTGGATCCCTCTACCGAGAGCGTGGTTGATGGAAGTAGAAAGCGAAGAAAGGTTGATCTAGTATGCTTCTTATGGAACTGTGTCTTTATAGTAGAGACAGTTCTAGTTATCTAGGGCTTTTTATTTGCACTATGCGTGCTCATTTTTTATCTATGTCATTGCTTGTGTCTTAGAAAACTTAGTGTGTTACTTGATTGTTGAAATCAAGAAGAAGAAATACTGAATTTGAATTTGTTCTATATTGAAATAAACCAAAATCCTTAAACCCTAAACCCTAAACCCTAAAAATAAAAAAAATAAAAAAAACCCTAACCTTAAATCCTAAGCCTTAAAACTAACCCTAAACCCTAAACCTAAAACCCTAAATCCTAAATTCTAAATCCTAAAACCCTAAACCCTAAACCCTAAACCCGAAAACCCTAAACCTTAAAAGCTAAACCCGAAACCCTAAACTCTAAACTTTAAACCATAACCCTAAACCATAAACCATAAACTTAAAGCCTAAACCCTAAACCCTAAACCCCAAATACTAAACCTAAACTTAAAGTAACTAAAAAAATTAAAAAATAAACTTAAACACTAAAACCTAATAAACCTAAACCAAAACCCTAAGAATGGAAAAAACCTTGACACAGGAACATCACCATAAATTAGGCTCAGTTTAGATCTAGTGGTGGAGGTGAAGGTTGAGTCGTCGGTTATCGGAGTGGTGGTGGAGGATCTGGAGGTACTGGTGGATGTGGAGGTGGTGGTCAATGTGGTGTTGGATATGGAGGCGGGAGGAGTGATAGAGGTTACAGTCGTGGTGGTGGTGGAGGGAGAGATAGGGGATACGATTGTGGATCCCTCTAATAGGTGGTTTTGATGGGAACTAGAGAAACTGAAGAACAGCTTATGGAACTATGTCTTTAAAGTAGAGATGATTCTAGTTTTCTAAGGTTTTTAACTTGCTCTATGTGTGCTCATTTTTTTATCTGTCATTTCTTCTATCCTAGAAAACATGGAGTGTTACTTCGTTGAAGTAACCGAGAAGAAGAAATGTTGAATCTGAATTTATTCTCTATTAAAAAAAAAATAAAAGCCCTAAACCCTAAAACTAAACATGAACCCTAAACCTAAAACCTAAACCCTAAACCCTCAAAATAGATAAAATAATAATAAAAAAACCTATAACCCTAAAACTAACCCTAAACCCTAAACCCTAAACCTTAAACCTTAAAACCCAAAACCCTAATCCCAAAAACCATAAACCCTAAATCATAAACCCTAAACCCTAAAAACCTAAAAACCTAAACCTAAACTAAATAAACATAAAAAAACCTAAACCTAAAAAAAAACAATAATAAAATAAAATAAAAACCTAAACTAAAACCTAAACCTAAAAATAAAATAAAATAAAAATAAAAACTAGACTAAAATTAATAAAAAAAAACTAAACTAAACTAAAATATAAAATAAACATAAAATAAAACCTTAAATAAAATAAAACACTAAACAAAAATAAAATAAAATAAACATACAATAAAATAAAATAAACTAAATAAAACCTAAACCTAAAAAAATAAACCTAAAACTAAAACCTAAAATAAATATAATAAAACATAAACCTAAACTAAAAAAAATCTAAATCTAAAATAAATAAATAAAAAAAAACCTAAAAAAAAAATTAAACTAAAATAAATAAAACTTAAACCTAAACCTAAAATAAACTAAAACCAAAACCCTCAAAATAAATAAAAAAAAAAAAGCCCAAACCTAAACTAAAGAAAAAAAAATAAAACCTAAAATAAAGAAAATATAATAAACCAAACTTAAACTATAAACTAAACTAAAATAAATAAAACCTAAACTTAAACTAAAATAAATAAACTAACTGAACTAAATAAAATAAAATAAGCTAACAATAAACCTAAAACTAAACTAAAAAATAAAATTTAAAAATAAACCTAAAATAAAAACTTAAAACCTAAACCTAAACAAATAAAATAAAAACCAAAACCTAAACCAATACCTGAAAAATAAAATAAAAACAAAATTAAACTAAAAAATAAACATAAACCTAAAAATTAAAATTAAAAAACCTAAAATAAATAAAATAAATAAAAGAATAAAACACCAAATTAAAATAAAATAAAATAAATAAAATAAACTAAATAAAAAAAACCAAAACCTCGTTTGGTTTTTAAAATAGCCCACCATTACCACAGGCCTAAACCCTACTACAACTTACCTGAGCCTGAGTACCTTAAATCCTAGCCAGGCCCTGGGCCTAAACCACAAATGACCTCCTACTCCTGACTAGGCCAAGCCACAAACCCTACTCCTAACTAGCCCTACTTACCTTAAACCTGCCTAAACTAAACCCAAACTGGGCCACTCTGAAAACCTAAAATACTGGGCTAAACCTCTACTTAAACTGACCTCTTCCACTGAGCATACCAATAATAACAAAACCTACACTGAACCTAAACCCAAAACCAACCTAAACCTAAAACTAAACAAAACCTGAAACATAAAATCTAAACCCAAAAACCTAAACAGAACAAACCTGAAAAAAGCTAAACTAAACCCTAAACATTAAACTAAACCCAAATCTTAAAAAATAAACCTAAACCCAACCTAACCAAACCCTTAACCACAGAAAGAATAAACCCTAAAACCCAAACTCTAAACCCTAAACCCTAAACCTAAAATAAACCTAAACCCCAACCAAATCTTAAACCCAATCACCACAACTAAACACAAGTAACTAAATAAATTAAAAAATAAACATAAACACTAAAACCTAATAAACCTAAACCTTAAACAGGAATGGGCATAACCTTCATGGAAAAACCATCACCGTAAACCATGCTTAGTCTAGAGTTGGTGGTGGAGGGGAAGGCAGAGGTTATCGCACTAGTGGTGCGGGATCTGGAGGTGCTAGTGGATATGGAGGTGGTGGTTAGAATAGTGATGGTTATGGAGGCGGGAGGAGCAATGGAGGTTATAGTTATGGTGGTGGCAGAGGGAGAGATCGAAGATATGATGGTGGATCTCACTACTCGAGAGGCCGGGGTGGTTCTGATGGGAATTGGAGAAACTGAAGAATGGTCGATCAGATCTGCTGTTTATGGGACTATGCCATTATAATTGAGATGATTCTAGTTATCTAGGGTTTTTATTTTGCTCCATGCGTGTCCATTTTTTAAATATGTCATTGCTTGTGTCTTAGAAATCTTGGTGTGTTACTTGGTTGATGAAATCAAAAAAAAAAATGTTGAATCTAAATTTGTTCTCTATTAAAAAAAACTAAAAATGCTAAGCCCTGATATAAAATCCAAACCCATAACCTAAAAACTAAACCCTAAACCCTAAAAATAAAAAAATTAAAATAAAAAATAAAAAAACCCTAATCCTAAACCCTAAACCCTAAACTCTAAACCTACAACACTAAACCCTAAACCCTAAACCTTAAAACCTTAAACCCTAAACCCTAAATCCTAAACCCTAAACTTAAAACCTCAACCACAAACCACAAAACTACAACCCTAAACCTAAACCCTAAACCCAAACCTAAACCCAAACCATAAAACCAAACCTAAACCAAATCTAAAACCAAAAAAAACCTAAACATAATCTAAATAAACTTAAAATAAAATAAATTAACCTAAATAAAAAAACAAACTAAACTTAAACAAAATAATGAAACCTAAACCTAAAAAATAAAATAAAATAAAAATATAAACTAAACTAATAAAATAAAATAAAATCAAACTAAACTAAAAATAAATTAAACCTAAAATAAAAAACCTAAATAAAATAAAAACTAAATGAAAAATAAAATTAAAATAAACCTAAAATAAAATTAAATGAAAACCAAATAGAAATCTAAACCTAAAAAATAAACCTAAAAATAAAACCTAAAAATAAATAAAAAGTAAAACCTAAACCTTAAATGGAAAAAGAACATAAACCTATAATAAATAAAATAAAATAAACCAAACCCTAAACTAAAATAAACTAAACTAAAATAAAACAAACCAAAACCTTAACCTAAAATAAACTAAACCTAGACCTTAAACTAAATAAAATAAAATAAACTAAAAATAAACCTAAACATAAACTAAAAAAATGAAACCAAAAAATAAAACCAAAACCCAAACATAAAAAAATAATATTAAACTAATAACCTAAACCTAAAAATAAAAAATAATACCTAAACCTAAAAAATAAGACAAAAATAAAACTGTACTAATATATAAACCAAATCCTAAACCAAAACCTAAAAAATAAAATAAAATAAAAAACCTAAATAAAAATAAATAAACTTAAAATAAATTAAAATAAAAATTAACCTAAATAAAAATAATAATAAAATAATATAAAATAAATAATAAATAAACTAAATAAACTAAATAAACCAAAACCTATGAGTTTACTTAATTTTAAAAAAAGTAAAAAAATTAAAAATAAAAAGAAATAAAAAAACCATAACCCTAAACCCTAAACCGTAAACCCTAAACTTTAAAATCCTAAACCCTGAACCAAAAAACCCTAAATCGTAAACCCTAAACCCTAAACCCTAAATCTTAAACCCTAAACCCTAAAAACCTAAAAATCTAAATGTAAACTAAATAAAACCAAAAAGTAAAATAAATAAAATAACATAAACCTAAATAAAATAAAAAAATAAAAACCTAAACCTAAACATAAAAATAAAATAAATTTAAAAAAATTAAAATAAAATAAAATAAATAAAAACTTAAACTAAACTAAAAAATAAAATAATCCTAAAAAATACATAACCTAAATAAAATAAAAACAAAACATAAAATAAAAATAAAATAAACCTAAAATAAAATAAAATAAAAACCTAAACTTAAAAAATAAACCTAAAAATAAAGAAAAACTAAAACTAAAACCCTAAAGTAAAAAAACCTAAATTTAAAATAAATGTAATAAAATTACCCTAAACCTAAGCTAAAAAATAAACTAAACTAAAATAAATAAAACCTAAACCTAAAACAAACTAAACCTAAAACTAAATAAAATAAAATAAACTTAAAATAAACCTAAACCTAAACTAAAAAGTAAAACCTAAAAATAAACCTAAAATAAAAACCTAAAACCTAAACCTAAAAAAAATAAAATAAAGACCTAAACCTAAACCTAAAAATAGAATATAAAATCGAAACCTAGAAAATAAAATAAAAATAAAAATAATTTAAAAAATAAACATAAACCTAAACCTAAACATAAAAAATAAACTAAAATAAAAAAACTTTTTAAAAATAAAAACAGAAAATATATAAACTAAACTAAATAAAACTAAAGAACAAACCTAAATAAAAATCAAAAATAAAATATACCAAAATAAATAAGAAAATAAACTAAATAAAGCTAAACCTATAGATTTACTTAATTTAAAAAAAACCCTGAACCCTAAACCCTAAATCCTAAACCCTAAATCCTAAACCTACTCTAAACTGAAAAATAAACCCTGACCCTACCTCAACCCTAAACACTAAACCTAAACCCTAAATTAAACCCTAAAGCAAACCTAAACCCTAAACCCAACCTAAACCTTGGTAACCCTAAACCTAAACCTACCAACCCTCAAACCACAACTTAAAGCATAAAATAAAATAAACCTAAACCCTAAATCCTAAACCTTAAAACCCTAAACCCATCAAATCCTAAACCCTAACCCTAAACCCCAAACTTCAATATAAACCTTAAACCCTAAACCAAACCCTAAACCTCACTCTAATCCCTAAGCCCTAAACCTAAAATTAAAGTAAATAAATAAATTTAAAAATATAACTAAACCTTAAAACATAATAAACTTAAATCCTAAGAAAGACAGAACCTTGACGGCAGGAACATCACTATTAACCATGCTTAGTCTAGATCTGGCGTTGGAGGCGAAGGCGGAGGTGGTGATTATCATAATGGTGGTGAGGGATCTGGAAGTGTTGGTGAATATGGAGATGGTGGTCAGAGAAGTGGTGGTTATGGAGGTGGGAGGAGCATCGGAGGTTACAGTCGTGGTGGTGGCGAAGGAAGAGATCTGGGATATGATGGTGGATCGTGCTACTCGAGAGGCCAAGGTGGTTCTGATAGAAACTAAAGAAACTGAAGAACGGTCGATCCGATCTGATGCTTATTGAATTATGTCTTTACATTAGGGACGGTTCTAGTTATCTAGGATTTTTGATTTACTCTATGTGTGCTCATTTTTTGTCTATGTCGTCGCTTGTGTCTTAGAAAACTTGGTGTGTTACTTGGTTGATGAAATTAAAAAGAGGAAATATTGAATCTAAATTTGTTCACTGGTAAAAAAACCAAAAACCTTAAACCATAAACTAAAACCTAAACCTTAGACATAAAACCAAAACCCTAAACCCTAAACCCTAAACACTAAAACATAAAACTTACCCTAAACCCTACACTCTAAACCCTAAACCTAAAACCCTAAACCCTAAAGCCTAAACCCAAATACCATAAATCATAAAACCCAAAACCCTAAGTCATAAACCATAAACCTTAAACCCTAAGCCCAAAACACTAAAACCTAATAACTAATATAAACTTTAAACCTTAAAACCTAACCCAACTAAAACTAAATAAGAAAAACCTAAACTTTAACAATAAACCTAAAAATAAAACCTAAAATAAATAAAAAAATAAAACTAAACCCTAAAAAAAAAACCTAAAACTAAAATAAAATAAAATACTAAACCTAAACTAAACTAATACTAAAATAAATAAAACCTAAACTAAACTTGAATAAAAACCTAAACCTCCTAAACCCTAAATAATAAAATAAACTAAAAACTAAACCTAAATTAAAAATAAAACTTATAATTAAACTTAAGGTAAAAACCTAAACCATAAACCTAAAAAACTAAAATAAAATATTAAACCTAAACCTAAAAATAAAAAAATAAAACCTAAACCTAAAAAATAAAAATAAAAATAAAACTTAACTAAAAAATAAACCACAACCGAAACCTAAACCCTAATAAAACTAAAAAAAACTTAAACTAAAATAAATAAACTAAACAAAATATAAGAAAAAAGAAACCTAAATAAAAATAAAAAAATAAATAAACTATAATAAATAAAAAATAAACTAAATAAACTAATAAACTTAGACCTATCAGTTTACTTAATTTAAAGAAAATAAATGAAAAATAATAAAAAAAGAACCTAACCTAAAACTAACCCTAAACACTAAAGCCTAAACCCTAAACCTTAAACCCTAAACCCTAAATCAAAACCCTAAACCCTAAACCTAGGCCAAAACCTAAACCCACAAAACCTAAACCACAAACCCTAAACCCTAAACCCTAAACCCTAAAAACCTAAAAACCTAAACCTAAGCTAAATAAAACCTAAAAAGAAAATAATTTAAAAAAATTAAACCTAAATAAAATAAATAAAATAAAATAAAATATAAAATAAAAACTAAAACAAAAGAAAATGAATAAATGCCTAATTTAAACTAAAAAATTTAAAAAAACCCTAAAAATGAAAAACCTAAATATAATAAAAACTAAACAAAAAATAAAAATAAAAAAAATTAAATGAAAACTTGAACCTAAAAAATAAACTGAAAAATAAAAGGAAAAAATAAATAAAAAATAAAACCTAAACCCTAACCTAAAAAGAAAAACATAAATCTAAAATAAAAAAATAAAATAAACCTAAACCTAGACTAAAATAAAGAAAACCTAAACCTAAACCTAAAATAAACTAAACCTAAACCCTAAACTAAATAAAATAAAATAAACTAAAAATAAACCTAAACTTAAAAAAAAAAAACTTAAAATAAACCTAAAATAATAACCTAAAAATAAAATAAAACCTAATCTAAACCTAAAATAAAATAAAACTTAAACCTAAAAAAAATAGTAAAAAAATAAGCATGAACCTAAACCTACCTAAAAATTAATAAAACCTAAACTAAAATAAAACACCTATAATAAAATAAACTAAAATAAATTAAAAAGATAAAAAATAAAATAAACTAAAATAAAAAATTAAATAAACTTAAACCTATGGTTTGCTTAATTTAAAGATAAAACACTACCAGATCTATAACCCTAAACCCTAAACCTTAAAACCTCCTGACCCTAAACTGCCAGGCCAACCCTGAAATACCCTAAACCCCTACCACTCCTGGGCCCTAAACCTGGGCCCTCCCACCTACCTAAACCTCTGACTAAAGGCTAAACTGACCCTGACCCTACACTTCCAGGCCTGAAAACCTTAAACCCTAATAACTGGGCTCTAACACCTAAACCCTAAGCATCATTAAACCCTAAACTACCCTATGGGCCCTAAATCCCACCCTAAACCCAGGCCATATACCCACTGTGCCTGAGCCACATCCCAAACCCACACCCCAAACCCTTCCCCCTCCCATTTCCTCCTGACTACTAAAGATAAATAAATAAATAAACCTAAATAAAATAAATAAATAAAATAAAATAAAATTAAATTACCTAAACTAAACCTAAAAAATAATATAAAATAAAATAAAATAAAATAAATAAAATCTAAACTAAATAAAAAAAAAATAAAACTAACCTAAGAATAAAAAACCTAAATAAAATAAAGACTAAATGTAAAATAAAATAAAATAAAATAAAAATAAAATAAATAAAACCTAAACTAAAATAAACCTAAAAATAAATAAAAATAAAACCTAAACCCTAAACTAAAAATAACCTAATCCTAATCCTAAAATAAAATAATGTTACGTGTTGCTAAGATAAATAAAACCTAAAAGCCTAAACCTAAAATAAATAAATAAAGAAAACCTAAATATAAAATAAAATAAAAATAAACTTCAAACCTAAATAAAATAAAAAATAAAAATAAACCCACAAAATAAAATAAAATAAAACTTAACTAAAAATAAAATAAAACCTAAAAAATAAATAAAATAAAAGAATAAACTAAAATAAAATAAATAAAATAAATAAACTAAATAAAAATAAAAATAAAAATAAACACAAAAAAATAAAATAAAATAAAACTCAAATAAATAAAATAAAAATAAACTAAAAAACTAAAACCTAACTTAATAAAAAAATCTTAAAACTTTAATCCTAAACTCTAAACTAAACCCTAAACCTACAACAAAGCCTAAACCTAAACCCAAATCCACAAACCTTAAATCCCAAACCACAAACCTAAACCTAAAACCCTAAACCACAAAACTAAAACCTAAACCCTAAACCTAAACTCTAAACCCTACAGAAAACCTAAAATCCAAACCCTAAACCCTAAACCCCAAACTAACCCTAAAATTAAACCACAAACTACCCTAAACAAACCTACACCTAAACAAGAATGGGGTTGAACCATGTGGTAGGAACATTACCATCAACTAAGCTTATAGATGGGTGATGGAGGTGAAAGGAGGTGATTATCATAGTGGTGGTGGGGATCAGGAGGCGGGTGCATATTGAGGTGGTGGTCAGAGCAATGGTGGTTATGGAGGTGGGAGGAGCAATGGAGGTTACGACCATGGTGGTGGGAGGGAGATGGGGATATGATGGCGAGATCCCTACTGAGGCGGGGGATAGTTCTTATGGGAACTAGAGAAACAAAATAATGGCTAATTCGACCTCCTACTTATGGAACAATCATCACACTAGAGATGGTTCTACTAATCTAAGGTTTTTGATTTGCTTTATTGGTTCTCATATTTTATCTATGTCATCGATAGTGTCTTAGAAAACTTGGGGTGCTACTTGGTTGATGAAATCAAAAAGAAGAAATGTTGAATTTAAATTTCTTTTCTATTAAAAAAAATCCTTAAACTCTAAACCCTAAACCATAAACCCTAAACTAAACTTAAAACCAACCTAAACTAAACCCTAAACCTAAAACCCACAAACCCTAAACTTTAAACCATAAAATCCTAAATCCTAAACCCTAAAACCCTAAACCCTAAAAAACCCTAAACCTACAATCCTAAACCCCTAAACACTAAGCCCCAAACCCAAACCTAAACTAACTAAACCCTAAACCTAAATGAACTTAAACTTAAACCCTAAACTACCTAAAAACCCTAAACCCTAAACCCTGAATAAAGATGTCATTAGTGGTAGATTCAAAGAATGACCTAATCTAACATAGTTTTGGTAGCTAAAGAAATTGTCTTCAGAGACTTTCCTTGACTATTAGAGATTTGAATAACCTAAACCCTAACCTAAATCATATTATAATACCATATATTATAGTATAATGTAGCATCATATATTTGAGGTATATGTGATGTGTTTTGGATGTTATATGATATTTTAAAATGTTTTAGTATATTATGGTGTATACTTATAGTCTATATTAATATAAATCATAAAAATATTGATTTAATAAATCGATGATGAAATTTGTTAAATTTGAAGTGGGAATTAGGTTGTAGTACCAAAGTGTGCTACACCATTTGTAGTCTAAAAGTAAGATTTTATGTTCAAAATAAATATTATATGTTGTAGCATAGTATAGCATCATATATCATAATATATTATTCTATGCATTTTAAATTCTTTTAGTATTTTACAATCATGCAATCGAACTACACTAGCATTACTTATAAAATGTTTATTTAGACTTTAAAATGGTGGAATTTGGCAAATTCATAATAGGTAGAGCATGGCATCATAATATATTATTTTAATTTAAAATATGTAAGTGTGAATAAAATATAAAATTTTTTTTTGTTTAGACTAATTTTATGATTTTTTATCTTAAGCAATCCATTGTGATATAATATGCAATATAGTATAATATAATATGCTATAGTGTATTATAATATAGGATGCCATAACATAGTGTAGCATCATGCATTATAGCATACTATTATGTATTACTACTTATTAGCATATTTTAGTTTGTTATAGTATGATGTAGTAGAGTTTGTACTAGTATAATTCATAAAATACTAATTTATGAGATGATTGGATTTGGTCAAATTTAAGGTAAGCTTTAGAGAACATCATTGGGGGTGTGCTATGGTGTGTCATTTAATCAAAATAATGGAATTTTGCATCCAAAATAAATGTTCATTTTTCAACCAAATTTTATAAATTTTTTATTTAAATTGATTCATTTTAAGGTGTAATGTAAGTTAATATATTATATGAAAACATATTAAAATATAATGTACATAACAATATAACTTCACATATATATGAATGTGGTGGTGTGTTACTAAATGTTATTGTACATTTTAGTATGTTTTAACTTTTGTTATAATACATTGGGTCAAAACTCACAAAAATGTTAATTTGAAGGTTGAGATGGAAGAATTTGGCCAAATTCATAGCACACACCAAGAAGAAACACCAAAATTATGCTATTTTGTACAATTTCTAATAAAAAAATAACAATTTTACATCTAAAATGAACATTATTCATATTTTGAGAAAATTTTGTTATTTGTTCCTTTTAAGTGATTATAATGAGGTGTAATGTTAGACAATATATTATATAACATCATATATTATAATATAATATAGTGTGTTAATTCACACTATATTATGTTTAGCATGATATTGTATAGTTAGTTTGAGCTTGCACCATCACAAATCATAAAATGTTGATTACAATGTTAAGATGATGTAATTTGAAGGAATACATTGTTAGGCTTTTGGTTGAAGAAATAAGAGTTGATGAGAATTCCATGTCAAGGATAGGAGGGAGATCCTAGATCACACATGCATTGGACATGACATGTAGTCTATGTTATGGCATAGAATAAGAAATCTTATGGATAAGGTTTTTTTGATTTGATTATATGATTTTTGGAAAGAAGATCCATTGGGGATAAAATCCATAATCCACCAGGGATTAAGTCTAATCAACTTTAATTTATTTTGTTTTAATTGACATGGAGGCATATCCTGCTGAGATATGGGCTCGAGTCCACTAATCAGTATATGAACCTTCCACCAAGAAGAAATTTGTGCTAGGGGATTGATTTAAGTTTTATTTCATAGATTTGTTGGAGATGTATCTACTACAGATAAGAGTTTGGTTAGATTTCTTTGAATTAGACTCTACTTGGAGATTCGGTTTAATTTGGCTCCACTAAGGAGGTTAGTTTTGAATTTAATTTGTTTGCTTGACTTGTTTATCGATGATTTGGGGCTCCACTAGAGAGAAGGGTGTGATTTAACTCCATTGGAGAAAATTAGATTAGGTTTAATTTAATCTGGGTTAATGTATGGGCCTTGTCAGTGTGCAATGGACCCACTAAGAAGGGGCTATATCTGCCTTAACCTACCTCAGGCTTACAAATCCAAAGGGATAGTCTACCAGCTGTGGGGTAGAGCTAGCCAACCTTTGCCTTTCGATGAATGCAAGCAAGAAGGCATAGTAGACTTACATCTTCCAATGTGAGGAACAATCATGGGGGTGACCTGTTGGATGCACAACAAATCGAACCTAACCTAGGGGACTAATGAGTGAATTTCACTAGGGAATTATGTCAACTCAAAAGTAGTCAAGATTAATTTTATCTAAATTTCATGTGATTTGATATGGTTTTTTTGGTTTAGTTTTATTTCAAATTGAGGGCATATCCACTGGGGATGTGAGCTCGGTCAAATTTGATAGATTTAATTTATGGACGATGTTGGTATGCAATGGACCCACTAAGAAGGGGCTATATCAGACTTATCATATCTCAAATTTACAAATCTAAAGTGATAGTCTACTGGCTGTGGGGTAGAGCTAGCCAACCTAAGGGGTTTCCTTTTGGTATGCAATGGTTGTGCGATGAAGAAGGTGTAGTGGACCTACATCTTCTAAAGCAAGGAACAACCACTGGGGTAACATGTTGGTAGCAAAACAAATAGAACTTGATTTAAGGGCAACTACTGAGTGAATGTCGCTAGGGACTTATATCAACTCAAGAGAAGTTAGGTGATTCCTATAGGGAGTTTTATTGACATTGCCCTAAAGATAGGATGCCTGCTTAGGAAAAGGTATTGTTAGGGGTGTCCCCTTAATCCGCAAGTGAATATATATTTTATTTATATTTTTGTGTGGACCCTATTAGTGTGCGAAGGACCACACTGAAAGGGGCTATGTCAGCCCTAACCTATCTCAGATTTACTGGAGCAATGGAGAATCTTCACATTCACAAGATGGATTCTCCAACCACAGGGGTGGTTACTAGGAAAGAAGAATTGTCCAATTCGATAGTAACCTAGGCAGTGTCTAAATGGTATTGCAATGGACGTGATCCAAATATAGTGCCCACAGGGGAGGTGAAGCTAGGGGCATTATCCTAAGCCCTGGAAAAGAAATCTTATAGGTGTACAGTGGTCAACCCAAGAAGAAAGCATAGTAGACTTAAGTGTATCATAAGTAAGCGAGAACCAACCAAGTATGTATCAGCATGAGTGGTGTGTCCATCAGCATAGTGAGAACCAACCAAACTTAGGTACCCATCAATGTGAAATGATCAATCTAGAAGGAAACTGTGTAGGCCTACAACTTTACAAGCAGAATTGATCATTGAGATAGTTTGTCATCAGCGGGATAGATGTTATCTAACCTAGAGTGACTATTAAGTGGGGATCCTTGAGGAAGGACTGGACCCAAACTTAAAATAGTTAGGAGGGAAGGAGCCGCTAGGAGACTTATCCTAAACCTCAAATATACTTGACCCAATCAGTGTGCGAAGGCTAATCCAAGGTGAAAGTGTAGCAGACTCACATCCTCTTAAATGAAGCCAACATGAGGTAGCCATCGGCCACACAAGTAAGGCCTACCAAAATAACAAGGCACTCACGGTGCGGCCAAGTAAGGAAGGAAAGGGCACTGTCCTCCAAAGTAAGAAGACCATGGGTGAAACATTATGGGACACGTCTGAGCAACAATCGAGGAGTGTCATTGGGGGCATTATCTCAACTCAAAGTAGCCCGAGATAAAAGGTATGTGTTTGTTTAATATATTTGTGTGTAGTTTTTGTTTGTGTTGTGTCGATGAAGGATAGGACATTTCTCGGGTTCATTACACCTACCCTAAACACATCATGGCAAATTCGCAAACAAGAAGAATTTCAACATGGAAGAGATTGAATTCGAAATAGAGTTTTCATTAATGATAATTATTTTTAAACATTATTTATAATATTTCTTTGAGTAGAGCACATTGATTGGAAGCATTAGGTGCTCTCCCTTATTGTTAATAAGCTGATAAGATCCTCCTTAGTAGGCCTTCTCTATGGAAAAAGGGCTTTCCTAAGTGGGTTCAAACTTGCCTCCCATCTTACGATGGGCAACAATCAATCTCCTTAGAACTAAAATAGGTTCTCCTACTTGAAAAGCTCTAGGATGGACCAACTTTTTGTGAGATTAAATTATTTTAGCTTTGTATAACTGGTACTTCGTTCGGTTACGTATGCTTTAACATTAGAGCTCTTGCCAATAACTTGACATTCTGCTCTGTTGTGATCTTGTTACCCAAAGCTATCCTTCATGATGGGAGTTGGAGTTCTAATGGTAGAATGGATTCAAACCCATACACTAAGGAGAAAGGAGTATAGTGAGTTAGAGTTCTTTATGTGGTGCGGTAGGCCCATAAGGCTTCAACTAACTACTCAAGTCACTATCGCTTGTTGTTGTCGAGTGTCTTCTTCAGTATTTGGATGAGAGATTTGTTCAAGGCTTCTGCTAAGCCATTTTCCCTCGGGTAGTTGATGGTAGAAATATCTCCAATTTATGTTGTATCTCTGAGCAAAGTTGTTGATCTCAATGCTCTTGAATGTAGTACCATTATCAGATATAATTTATCGAGGCTCTCCGAACCTACATACGATATGGTTCCTAAAAACCTAGTGCACATGCTGAATTGTGACCTCTTTGAGTAGAATCGCATTTCCCCATTTGGAAAAGTAGTCATTAGCAACTAAGAAGAATCGATGACCCTTGAAAGAATGAGGATCAATCGAACCCACTATGTCGGTACCCCAACACTCAAATAGCCATGAGGTTAATGTAGGATGTAGAATGTTATGTGGTTGGTGTAGGTCCACACCATGTATTTAACATCGGTGGCATCGCCTTGTCATATCCATGCAAACTTTAATCATCAACTGCCAGTAGTATCCTAATCTCTTGATCTTGGCGTTCATCTTTGGACCGGATTAGTTGGCTACACATAATCTTGAGTGTATCTCGGACATGATCTTACTGGCTTTGTGTTTGTCTAAACAACGTAACCATATATGATTGAAAGACCACCGGTATAAGACACCATCCATAAGAGTGTAGGAAAGTGCTCTCTGCTCTATCTAATTGGCTTGGGACTTCTCTTGAGGTAGTTTTCCTTTACTTAGGTAATCCACGAATGGTTGCCTCCAATATAGCTCATCGTCCTTTTTGGCAATGGCAACCTACCCTTCAAGAGAGTACTTTTTGATGAGTTCAATATCAATAAAGGATAAGACTTGACTATTTTGGACCTTTATTGATATGGACTCATCATCCAAACATGCCAACTCCTTCATAATCTTGGATAAAGAATACCCTATAATGTTCCCTCCTCAAGGAATCTTATAAATGGTAACCTCTGGTATTTGGCCTACAACTCCATGGTGTACTGATGGTAGTGATGGAGCTTGGGCTTTATAACCTTATAAGATTCAGTGATTTGGTTAATAAATAGCTGAGAATCCCCAAAGATGTTGATATTCTGGATGCTTAGAGTAATGAATAACTCCAAATCGGCAATCAGAGCCTCATATTCGGCTTCATTATTGGTGCAAAGATTGTACAGATGATATGAGAATCTCATCACATCGTGGTCTGGAGTTAAGAGAACTATTCTTACTCCTACCATTCTTGAAATAGTAGATTGTGGTTCTTCTTCTCTTTAAGAAGTACATCTCGGTGAATGCTAGTAACCCATAAGTTCTTGATTTGTTCATTGGGGAGATCATCACTAAGCAGAGAGTCAGTAGGAAGTGGGTGTGCTGCTAACAAATCATCTAGCACTTGTCCTTTCATCGTGCAGAGGGGTACGAAGGTAACGTCAAACTGCGAGAGGATCATGGACCATTTTGCCAACCGTCTAGATAACATTATCCATGTCATGAGATACTGTAGTGGATTGATCGTAGAGATTAAGTTTATCTTATGAGGAAGCATGTAGTGATGTATCTTTTGGGATGCAAAGATTAAAGCTAAGTAATATTTCTTAGTGAGTGGATAATGAGCCTCAGCAAAAATTAGATGACAACTTAGGTAGTAGAGTACATTTTCCTTCCCTTCGACTTTAGCTTGGGCCAACAAAGCACCAAGGGAGTCGTCTAACATAGCAGTGTAAAGTATGAGCAACTTGCCCGGGATAGGGGCTACTAGAATTAGCAGAGTCATCAGCTAATGCTTGATGTCTTTGAAGGCATGCTCACACTTATCATCCCACTTTAACTTGGCATCCTTTTGGCAAGTGCTGAGAATGGTTTACATCTTCCCGATAGGTTGGAAATAAAGCATCTTAGATAAGCCAACCACCCTTACAATGATTTGAGTTGAGTTAAACTTTTAGAGAGTGGCATTTCTAATATCACTTTGTTCTTCTCTAGATCAATTTTGATTCCCTGGTGTCAGACAACAAACCAAACGAATTTTCCTGAAGCTACTCCAAATGCACACTGAAGGGGGTTCATTTTGAGGTTATATTATATTAACTATTTGAAAACTACTCTCAAGTCAAAGAGATGGTCTTCCTTTTCTTTACTTTTGACCACGAGATCATCGACATATCACTCAACTTGATGATGAATGAGTTCATCAAAGATTCAAGTCATACCCTGCTGGTATGTAGCATTAGCATTTTTAAGGCTGAAAGGCATGATCTTATAGCAATAAATTTCTATTAGGGTTCTAAAAGAACTATTTATTTCATCTTCAGAGGTTGGTTATATCCAGATGAGCCATCCATGAAAGAGAAGACTGCATGAGATGAGGCCATTCTTTTTCATAACTAGGATGATGCTAGCTAACCAAGCAAGATATTTTTCATCCTGGATGAAGCCATCATCGATCAGTTTCTTGACTTCATAAATGACCTATTTTTCTATGTCTAATTGTATGCGTCTAGGAGCTTGCTTGATAAGGTTAGCAGTAGGCTCTATTACTAGTTTATGGATAGCTACATCAAGAGCGAATCCATGAATCTCTTTATAACTCCATGCGCAAAGTAGTCCTTAAACTTAGTTAATAGTCTAACTAAGTCATTGGTTTCAATTTCATCCAACAAAGAACTGATGTATGTCGAGCGTGGATCCTCTTCAATTCCTAAGTTGATATTTTTACATCGATGGTTGACTTGATCTCTTCTTCGAACTCTGGCAATGCATCTTTGACTTCAAAGTCATCTGAATCATTAGAAGCTTTTAATCATAGCTCCTCATATGAGTTAATTGGATTTGAAAAAACCTGTCTGATTCCAAATAATTGGTGATGACTAAGCACTAATCATCATCATCGACTGGACCCACTATACAAAATCCTAGTCTTGGTCTTGATTGAGAGATTTTGCATTTATTCTTCCATATTCTTTCAAAGTAGTATGATCTGTGCTTTGACCAAGTATGTGGAATTAACCCTTTCTTTGCTAAATTATGAACACAAGGCAAGTACTAATCAAAAGGTAATTCTATTAAATCTTTATATGAATCATCCTCAACTTTCTACATCAACTTCTTGACTTGAGGATGATGCTCCTAGAAAAAACTTCTGAGTTTTCACACCTGCGGATGACTTAGAGGGTTCTTTACCTACCAAACCCTCAAGGTTTTTAGAGGAAAGTGGGGTTAGAGCTAAGGTTCCCAACTGATGCCTAACTATTAAACATATAGACTTTGATACACTTTTGCTTTGCTTTGGAGCTAGTATTCATTGTTATCTGGCTCAAGTATCACCTCTAAGGGAATCTACTATTAAGGAGAGCTAGCTAGTGTGCTAACCATATAAGACTCATCCTATGAACTAGATACGAAGTCTATATGGATAGTAGGTGTATTCCTGGTAGCTAGGATATATCTTCTATTGGGTGGCAAATAAAGTGGTTTTCCACCCCTGGGACTACCTCTGAACTAGCCTCTTCCTATACTTGGTGAAGGTTAGGTCGTCCGATCCTTATGTTCGAATAGAGTAATGAACGGTGGGTAGAATCTAATGTCAGGCTCCGCTTCCTCCTCCAAGTATATTTCCTCTCCCTTTTATTTTCTTTTTCATTTTTCTTTTCTTTTCTTTTTCTTTTTCTCTTTCTTTTTCTTTTTTTTCTTTTTTTTTCTTTTTAAACTTTGGCCAAGTTTGCGAGAATAGACTTGCTGAGTTTGACAGAGGTAGTAAACTGCATCCTTATATATGCTGACCTCGTGAACTATAAATGGCTTCAGATCTCCTTTGACATAGTAAATGATCCCACCTCTCACGAACTTCATACATTGATGTAGAAAGGATGGAGCTATGGTGTTATCATGTATCCATGGTCTCCCAAGCAAAGTGTTGAAAGATGTATTTGAGTCTATAATGTGAAACTTGGCTTTGGTCTTGCAATCATTTATCTCTATGCGCAACACTATGGAGCCTAAGGCCTGTTGACCTCACTTTTCGAATGCAAATTCAATCTTCCCATCTTAGACTTAGGAGTCTTGTAGACACTAAGACTTTCCTAGTCATAAGATACTTCTAATAATTAGGTAAACACTCAACCTAAGCCTAAAGACTTAGATGGGTTAACCATAAAATTAGGTTATGCCTTAGGGATTAATATATTTCACCTACCTTACAACCCAAATCCAATTGTTCACTTTTCAAACCAAACCTCAAGTTCAATTCAAACATCGATTCAAATCCCAAAAAATTCTAAAACCAAATGATTGAAGCCCATTATCAAATCCAAACTTGAAACCCTTCCTAAGCCATATGACCTATCCTATGGATTTAGCCAAATCTTCATCCAAATCAACACAAAATCATCTTATTTTCTCATAATCAATTTATATCTTCAATCATCTTTCCAAATATAAATCAAATCTACATTTAAATGATCAAAACTAAATAAAACTAAATCAAATTAAATCAAAACCCTTTCTAAGCCATATAACCTATCCCATGGACTTAGCCGAATCTTAATCCAAATCAAGTCAAACTCAATTGATTTTTTCACAAATCAATCATAATTTCAATCATTTTCAAAAATTTAAATGAAATATACATTGAAATCATCAAAACTAAATCAAACCAAATCAAAATCCAAACCTAAACCACATGACCCAACACTATGGACTTAGCCAAATTCCTTCATTCCTAAACTTAAATTCAATTGATTTTCTCATGAATCAATCATACCTTCAATAATATTCACAAATATAAATGAAATCTACAATAAAACCAAACTAAAATCAACCCAAGTCAAACTAGACTTAACCCTTTTGACTTAAAATGTTCAAATGATCCAAAACTCATTTGAACCCAAGCCAATTGCAATTGAATTTATATATCAATCTCAAATCCATATATAAATTCAACTAAATCAAACCTGACCCAAGGGGTGGTTGGGTCGGCCATGATCGATGGGAGGTGAGATCACCTCACCCTCCCAATTGGAGCATTTGAAACCCATAGGACACTAATGATTCTTCCTTGGCAGCCACCTCCACACCTTTAACCAACCAAGCTGAGCCAACTCACCTCCTCCCTACCACCCATAACTCCCTTGAGATTGTCGGACGTCCATTAGAAGCCAAACCCAATCCCACCATTCGATCAAGATGAAGGGGGGTATACACCCTATCATTTTCACTCAAACACACATAAAAATCAATCCTCAAAACCCTAACTACCCAAGATGAGCCGCTAGAGCCATTCCCTAAGCTCTTAAGTTTGTTCCCCTATCAGAAAATGTCATTCCCGTCCGTCCCAAAATAGGACACTCCCATTTTTGACCTAACTTCCACATTTATCCATCAAACTCAAATTAACTTTGAACGCACCTTCCCTAGGCCTCATCGAGCAAGAATATATAATCTCCTGAGCTTCTTTAGCACCAAAGGTCGAACATCGATCAAAGCTGATCACCAAATCACAGGTTCATGGGATTTTGAGTGAAAATCAAAGAATTGATCCAATTATTACTCAATAGGGCTTCGTCTCCACTAGATGAAGCTTCCTCAATCATTCAAGCTGTCAATCTTGAACTCCAGCGAGGTATGCTTCCAAAACCAATCCATAGGAAAAAATGGGTTGGACCTTTTTGAAGAAACTTGCATCTCGTGTGATCATGGCCACTCGATCCCCTCCGATTGATGTCGTGAAGCTGTGGGATCCTTTTAGAGTTGATTCGAGCACAGGTAAGCTTGGATTAAGTGAGTAATGGTGAACAGACTCCATTCTTCCTCACTCGCTTGACGTTAGATCATGCACCATCCGTCTTGCTTGATCAGAACGGACGATCGTGATTAGAGCCACTAGATCGATCTGATTTAATCCTATTAAGCTGTGGGATTATTCAAAGCCATCTGATCTTAGATCAGATAGCTGATGATAAAGCATGTTTGCTGCCACCATGTTGGCGCTGAGTCGAATATGTTTTAAGTATCCAATCCAGCGGTGCCATGTGCAAAGCGCACCACATCAGCGTGCCATGTGCTGCCAACAGGATTAGGCTTTAGTTAGGCTTATTTAATCATTTTTAATGGTTGAAACTTTCAAAAAGCATAGATAAACCAAAAATATAAATAAATACTCATTTTAATGGTATTTGAGAAGAGAATTAAATAAAAATGATCTTAACTAATTTTAAGTAGTAATTATATTTTAATTAAAAAATTAATTTGCTTAGTACTCCTTAATTACTTGAGCAATTAATCCCAAATTTTGTGGGTTAATTTAATGGGATGATCTCTACGTCACATGATTTTCTTGGGATTTATTGCTCACTTAATTAGAAAAATTGACTATTTAAATCTTAACTACTCTTTTAAGTTAATTAATGATTAATTAATTCCATGAACAGCAATAAATTAGTTAATTAAGTTTATTAATCATTATTCAATAGAAAGTGAACTATGGAGTAGGGTTTGGACCCCTTTCACTAAGTTCATTTCACCCTTTTTTAAAATGAAATTAATTAAGATTTGACTAATTAATTAAATCACTTAATCAAATTGAAATCATAATTATGTCAGACCTTAATTAATTAAATTGTGGAGTACATCTTTAGGCATTTAATAACCTAAAGGAGCTTAATGAAATTGTGGTTAGTCCACATGTGTGGGAAAACCATATGAGTAATTAATTAAGTCCCTTATTCTAATTAACTATTAATCATGAGCCAATTGCATTAGGCCCCTTTTATTTCTTAGGATCATTGCAGGTTTATTTTCCATGCATATCATGTTGGCTCATAATTATTTAGTTAATTACTTTAAGGTGACATAGGTAAGGGTAATTAATTCATCTAACCAAGGGTTCAACTTAATTAACCCATAAAATCAACTTAATTATATTTCCTTAAATTAAATCAAATCACTAATGTTGGAATGGGTTTAAAATAGCAAGTGATTATTTCTCTTCTCCTCTTTAGATCAAATTGAATCCAAAACTTAATTAACAAAGAAGCTTTGGTTTACTTGAAATTATCTTATTTGATTTGATTTTCCTTAAGAACTAGTTTGGTCGAATGAATCACAAGCTTATATTTCATTGTCCTTTTTCCAATCATGTTAAATTTAGTATGTCATTTGAATCCATGCATCCATCTTTTCAAAATCTAGTAAAATAAAATAGATTTCCTTTATGTAAGCTTGCATGTGTTGAATTAATTTAGTATATGCATGGCTATTTTATCCTTATTAAATCAAATGTTTTTTTTTTTTAAAGTTTATAAATGATTTATAATGGGTTATGATGCTAGTTATAAATACATAAGAAATGAATGTGCTTATAACTTAGGTGTATGAATGTTGAGTTCTTTTTTCTCTATTCATGTGTTGATTTATATAAGATTAAATGGTGATGGGTATATAGTCTAGACATCCCGGGAACATGAGGCTTTAGCTAGCCCCAAGGAGGTCATTTGATTACCTCACTTCCTTGGTTTAACAATGGCATGTACCCATTTGATTTCATTTCTATGTATTTCAACATTAAAATTTGGATAGAGTTTTAATTCATATATATAGATGATTCAATCAAAAAACATATACAATCTTTGCAAGGTTTTCTTTCCCTCATTTATGTATACATCCATGTGTGTCCAAGAAAAGCAAGTATTTAGTCTGGACATCCTGGGGATACGATCCTTTAGTTAGCCCTAGAGAGGTCATTTGATTACCTCACTTCCCTCATTTAATAATGACATGTACTTGCCTATATCTTTGTACATGTATATGTATATGTTATTATTGAATGAAAATCTTATTTTACATTAAAATTGCATGCATTCATAATTGACTAAGTGGTTGAATTAATTATCCATATGATTGGACTTACTTCCTATGTTCATGTATATGAATTTACATATGTTTGGCAAATAGATATATAGTCGGACATCCGAGAATCTGAGCTTTAGCTAGCTCCAAGGAGTTCATTTGATTACCTCACTTCCTTGGTTTAACAATGACACATACTATTTAATTTTATTCTTATGTCCTTTTGTATAAGAATTTGGATAAAGTTTTAAATTAATATGTTTAAATAATTCAATCAAATAAAATGTAAATTCTAAACATACACATACATTCATCATTTAAGTGTCTTAAAATATGTTGCATGTATAGATACACTTAGGATTAAATCATACGCATCTTACATGTGATGGAAAGGAATGATTTAATATAGGTCATGTGGTAGTAATTCAATCAAATTAATCTTAAGATGCCTTTCATTTTGAATAGGATTAATTAAAGTGAACCTAAACTTAGGATTAATTAAATTATTTAATAAGCCATTCACTAAAGAGAAATAAATCAAGTTAATATACTTTAGAAAGTGACTTAAGGTAGGGATGAAAGAGGGCAATCCTCTTTTCCTCTCTTTATAACACTTAGTTGCTAAGTGTAATCAAATGAAATAAAAGACAACACAAATTAAAATTCTCAAATTAATTAAACTACTTCAAGTGAAATAAACTTTTCATGTTAAATTGAATCCTTCTACACTTAGAAAATACAACACTAATGCCTAACAAGACTTACCACACAAGCCTTAATACACACATTAGAATGAAGTCATCACTTCTAGTTCTAAGTTAGGATGGTGTATGATGTGATGCATGTTTTATTTTATGATGTATTATTTTAGATTGGATGTAAGGATGTATGCTTCATAGGCGGATGATAGGCCAATAGCTTAAATCATGTTTTCTGGGGGATTATGCTTAAGGGATGCTTAAAATAAATGTGATACTTTTTTTGTAGGTTGCTTAAATCCTTAAGCATAATCCAAGTTAGGACAGGTGGGCTTATTTAGCCATGTGTAAGGTGCTAAGGCAAAATTATAAATACAATTGCTTGGGATTATACGTATATTTAGCTAACCTCTATTTTATAGGTATAGTTAGATTTACTTTTCCCACATAAATGTAATTTTTGTAATAGGAATTAGGATTAGTGCTATGGGGGATTGGGATGAGCAGTGGCCATAATGCTTTATCCTGGGGTGTCCTGTGATGCCTTCGAAGCAAGCACCATTCAAATCAAAGAAGGAACCAATTCAGAAATGGAGATAAGAAGAAAGAAGACCCCAATAGCATTTAATACAATTATAAATACTCTTTCATATTCCAGGTTATATAAGGGTAGAGCTCGGCTACCCATCTTTTCTCTCATTGTGTTGTACAGTGGTACCGACCGCACCGACCTTTTATTCTTTTATGATAGTTTATATAATTGTTTGCTGTTATGTTTACATTATGCTTTAGGACTACATGCTTTTCATTATTTCTTAAATGATTGATACTTTAATGTGTGGCTTGGATACGATTAGGCTCTTAGAATAAAAATAAAAAATAAAACCTTTACCAAAAAGATAAAAAATAAAACCTAAACCTAAAAAATAAATTAAAATAAATTCAACTAAAAATAAACCTAAACTAAACTTAAAAAAATTAAAATAAAAAAACCTAAACCCTAAATAACCCTATACCTACACTAATCCTTAAACCCTACCTAAACTAAAACCCAATCATAAAACTGACTAAACTAAACCACACATGCTGAAAGCCATAAACCCTAAACCTAAACCTACACCCTAAACCCTACTTAAATCCTAAAATCTAAACTAAACCCTTAAACTGACTAACCATAGACCTGACCTAAACCTAAATCTTTAAAGCCTAAACAAACCACAAGCTGAAACCTAAACTAACACTAAATCCTAACCCTACCACAGGCTGAAGCTAAAGATCCTAATCCTGGAATCACAAACCCTAAACCCTGACTCTAGATCCTGGCCAGTGCCAAGATCTGACCCAACCCTAGCCACAACTAAACCTTAGGCACTAACCTAAAACCAAAACATAAACCTAAACAAAATCAACCTGGAAAGACCTGACCTAAAAAATAAAATAAAGAAACCTAAACTAAGACATAAATCTGGACTTTAAAATAAAAATTAATAAAAAATAAATAAAATAAATAAAACCTAAACTAAATTAAAATAAAATAAACATGGAATATATAAATAAAATAAAAAAGACCTAAAATAAAATAAAATAAACTTGAAAGAAAATAATAATAAAATAAAACTAAATAAAACTATAAAATTAAAATAAACTTAAAACTAATAAAACCTACTAAAATAAAAAATAAAATAAACCTAAACTAAAGCTAGGATAAACAAAACTAATAAATAAAACCCAAACCTAAACCTAAAATAAACTAAACTAAACCCTAATGAATAAAATAAAATAAACTAAAATAAACCTAAACTAAACTAAAATAAAACATAAAAATAATCCTAAAATAAAAAACCTAAAACTAAACCTAAAAATAAAATAAAACCTAAACCTAAACCTAAAATAAAAAAATAAAACCTAAAAAATAAAATAAAATAAAACTCAACTAAAATAAACTTAAACATAAACCAAAACCTAAAAAATAAACTAAAAAAACCTAAACTAAAATAAATAAACTAAACTAAATAAAAATAAAAATTAAACAGAAATAAAAAAAATAAAATAAACTAAAATAACTAAATAAATAAACTCAATAAACTAAATAAATAAAAGAAGAAATATTGAATCTGAATTAGTTCTCTGTTAAAGAAAAGAAAAACCTAAACTCTAAATAAACTCTAAAGTAAAAATACATCAGTAGTCCTAAATCCTACCAAAAACCCTAAACCCTAAACTAAACCCCAAACCTAAAAAATAAACCCAGGCAAATAAAACCCAAATGGTAAAACATAAACCCAAACTAATTAAAACCAAAATAAAATAATTAAAATATATAAAAAAATAAAATAAAACATAAACTAAAACATAACCAAAAGCTAAAGAAAATAAAATAAAATTTAAAATTAAACTAAACTAAAATAAATAAAAAGCTAAACTAAACTAAAAATAAATAAATAAACCAAAATAAAATAAAATAAAAACTAAATAAAAACTAAAACCTAAATAGTAAAGTTAAAAATAAAACCAAAATAAATAAAAAATAAAACCTACCCTAAACAAAAAAACAAAACCTATAAAATAAAAATAAAAGTAAATTAAAACTAAAATAAACTAAACTAAAAAAAATAAAACCTAAAATAAAATAAACTATACTAAATAAAATAAAATAAACTAAAATAAACTCAAACCTAAACTTAAAATAAATCCATTAACCTAAAATAAAACCTTAAACTAAAATTTAAAATAATATAAAAAACATAAACCTAGACCAAAAATAAAAAGTCCTTAAAGAAAATAAAAAATAAACTAAACAAAAATAATCCTAAACTGACCTAAAAAAATTAAAAGATGGACTTAAGATAAAATATAAAAGCCATAAAATAAACCTAAATCAAGATAAAAAAATAAACTAGAATAAATAAAATAAGCCAAATAAAGCTAAAACCATCTTGTTTTGCTTAATTTAAAAAAAAAATAAATAAAATAAACCTAAACCTGACCCTAGGCCTTAAAACCACTGAGCCCTCCACATGAAAACTCAACTAGGCCACTGACCCTGACCACAGACCCATGACCTGAGCCACCAACTACACCCAGGCCACTGCCTTGGACCTGAGCCCTGAGCCATGAGGTGTGAGCCACTGAGCCACAGAGCCACCCAGGCCTTACCCTAGGCCTTGGGCCACAGGCCCACTCAGAGCCTTAAACAATCTACCTTGACCTGACCACAGACCCCAGACCACAACTTAGGCCCTAAACCCCAACTAAACTGACTAAAGCAAAAAAACTGAGCTAAACTAAAGAAATTATAAAAATAAAATAAAGAAATAAAATCAAATAAAAACATAAACTGAAACCTAAACCTAAACTAGAAAAGAAAAAAATAAAAAATAAAAACTAAATTAAAATAAAAAAAAAAAAATCAAAACTAAAAAATATGTATAACCTAAATAAAATAAAAACTAAGAAAAAAATAAAAAAAAAAAAACCTAAAATAAAGTTAAAATAAAACACAAAATAAACCTAAAATAAAACATAAAAATAAATAAAATAAAACCTAAGTCACAAAAAAAATAAAATAAAATAAACCTAAAATTAAAATAAAACTAAATAAAATCTAAACCTAAATAATAAACCCCAAAATAACACTAAAATAGCTAAAAATAAAACCTAAACACTGCTTAAAAAAAACCTAAACCTAAAATAAAATCAAATTAACTAAACTAAACTAAAATAAACTAAGATTAAAAATCCTAAACCTAAACCTAAATAAAATAATCCTTAACCTAAGTCTAAATAAAATAAAATAAACTAAACCTAAACTTAAATAAAAATAAAACTTAAAAATAAACTTAAAATAAAAAAAACTAAACTTAAATAAAATAAAACCTAAACCTAAACCTAAAATAAAAATAAGAGTTAAATTGGAAAAATAAAATAAAATAAAACTAACTAATAATCCTAAACCTAAACATAAATTTAAAATGAACTAAACTAAAATCTAAATTAAAATTAAAACCTAAGATAAAACTACACTAAAATAAAAAAAAATAAAATAAACTAAAATAAATAAATAAAATTAAACAAAATAAACCTACCAACCACTTTGCTTAATAAAATTTAAAATAAAAAACCACTAAACTATAAACTAAAACCCAAAGCCCTACTACCACTAAACCCACTGACCCTGAGCCACACAGACCAATAAACCTGAGCCCAAGAGCTGAGCCTACACTAAATCCCAGACCCTGCAGGCCCTGACCCACACAAACCTGGGCCCAGATAAATAAACCTAAACTAGGCCACACCTGACCAATACTAAACTAACTAAACCTAACAGAAACTAAACCCTGGGCCCACTGACAAAATACTTGCATAAACTAAACTAAAGATATAAACCACTGAGCTGAGCTTAAACTAAACCACAAAGATGATAAACCTATAGGCCAGCCAATACCTGGGCCCAAACAAGACTAAACTAAGACTTAGGCCAAACCTAAATCTAAATGTGTAAATAATCCATAAATGCCAACCACAAAGATAAAAAAACCATCAAAATACCATAACACTACTAAACTAAACCCTAGGCTTCTGAGCCAACTTGGGCCCTAATTAAACCCTAGGCCCTCCCACTACCTAAACCTAAACTCTAAACTTTAAGATAAATAAATAAACCTAAACCTAAATTAAATAAAAAAAATTAAAAAAAACCTAAGCTAAAACATAAACCTAAACATAAACATAAACCTAATTTTAAAATTAAAATAAAATAAAAAATAAAAGTTGAACTAAAATAAAATAAATAAAAACATAAACTAAACTAAGCAAATAAAATAAGCCTAAAAAATACAAATTCTAAATAGAAAAAATAAACGTAAAATAAAAATAAAATAAACTTAAATAAAATAAAAGAAAAACTAAATAAGAACCTAAAAAAAAATAAACTTAAAACAAACCTAAAAAATAAATAAAAAATAATACAAACCACAAAATAAAAAAAACCTAAACCTAAAATAAACATAATAAAATAAACTAAACTAAAACTAAAATAAATAAAACTAAAATATCTTAAACCTAAACCCTAAAATAAATAAAATAAAATAAACTAAAGATAAACCTAAATCTAAACTAAAAATAAAACCAAAAATAAACCTAAAATAAAACATAAAACCTAAACTTAAAAAGAAAATATAAAATATATATACTTAAACCTAAAATTTTAAAAAAATCTAAACCTAAAATAAAATAAAAAATAAAACTAAACTAAAAAAATAAAAACCTAAACCTAAACCAAAAAAACTAAAATGAACTAAAATAAATAAAATTAAAATAAATAAACTAAATAAAAGGAACCTAAATAAAATAAAATAAAATAAATAAATACCATAAATAGTGAGCCACGGATCCTAAATCTGATCTAACCAAACCACAGTACTACCATAAACTCTAAATAAATAAATGTAAAAAAAACCTTAACCTACCCAACCCTTGTCTTAGGCCCAAATCCAAACCAACGTCCTGACATATGTCATGGCTCTTGGTTCACTAAAACCTAGGCCACTGATGCTGGGCGTGATCCCTAAACTAACATTAAACTTTAGACCTAAATCTGACTCCACAGGCCCTAACATGGCTGACTAACCTGGGATGGGCCCTAAACCCTAAACCCACTGATCCCCAACCCCAGGCCCAAAACCTAAAGGCATAATCAGACCCTACCATACTGAGCCACTACCTAATGGCTAAATTAAATAAAAAATAAAACTATCATAAAATAAAATAAAATAAAATCCTAAACCTGTATTAACTAAACTAAAATAAATAAAACCTAAACATAAACTTAAAATAAAGTAAACTAAACCCTAAACTAATAAATAAAATAAACTAAAATAAACCTAAACATAAAACTAAAAGATAACCTAGAAATAAACCTAAAATAAAACCTAAAACCTACAAAAAAATAAAATAAAAAATAAAACCCCAAACTGAGATAAAATAAAAAAAAAATAACAAAATAAAGCTAAAACTAAAATAAACATCCTAATCCAAGACCTAGGGACAAACTAAAATAAATGACTATAAAATAAAGACTAAACTAAATAATTTTAAAAAACCTAAATAATAAAATGAATAAAATAAATAAAATAAAACCTAAACTTATCGACACTCGATTTTAAAAAAATGCGAGCCATAACCCTAAGTGACCCTAAGAACCCTGCCCTAAACACTAAACCTTAACTAAAACCTAAACCACTACAAATCTAACCACTGAGCCTAAACAAACCCAAAATAAAAGGCCCTGAGCTCTCTAGCCAAACCCCACAACCCTGATCTTAACCCACCCTAAACCCTAAACCTACTGACCTTAAACCCTAAAACCTAAATGCTGACCTAAACTAAAGAAATCCTCAATAAAAATAAATAAAACCTAATATGTTAAAATAAAATAAAATAAAACAAAACCTAAACACAATTAAACCCAATCCTAAACCTCAAAATAAAATAAAATAAAAAATAAAATAAAACTAAAATATAATAAAAACCTAAGTAAACTAAAATAAAACATACTTGATTTAAAACCTAAATAAAACCTAAATGTAAAATAAAAAATAAATAAACCAAACATAAATAAAATAAAATAAACCTAAAAATAAACTATTCATAAAACCTAAAAAATAAATAAAAATAAAATCTAAGCCTTAAATGAAAAAAACTAAACCTAAAATAAACAAAATAAAATAAACCTAATCCTAAACTAAAATGAATAAAACATAAATGTAAACCTAAAATAAAATACACCTAAACCTAATCCAAAACTAAACTAAATAAAATAAAATAAACTAAAAATAAACCTAAACCTAAACTAAAAAATAAAACCCAAAAATAAACCAAAGATAAAAACCTAAAATCAAAACCTAAAAAAATAAAATAAAAATTTAAACCAAAAAATAAAAATATAAGATAAAACCTAAACCTAAAAAATAAAATAAAAATAAAAATAAACTAAAAATTAAAAATAAACCTAAACTTGAACCTAATAAATAAACTAAAATAATAAACCTAAACTAAAATGAATAAAATAAACTAAATAAAAATAAAAAATAAACCAAAATATAAATAAAAAATATAATAAACTAAAATAAATAAAAAATTAACTAACTAGACTAAATATACCTAAACATACTGGTTTATTTAATTTAAAAATAAAAAACTAAACCATAAATCCTAAATCCTAAACCCTAAACACAAAACACTAAACCCTAAACCGTAAACCCTAAAAAACCATAAACCTTAAACCCTAAATAAAAAAATTTTAAAAACTACACCATAAGCCTAAACCTTAAACCCTTAAACGAACCATGAACCCTAAACCCAAAACCCTAATGCCCAAAGCCTAAACCCTAAAACTAGCTCGAAACCCTAAACCCTAAACCTTGAACCCTAAACTTGAACCTTAAACCACTAAACCACAAACCCAAACAGAAAATCTAAACCACAAAGCCTAAACTCAACTGAAAACCCTCAAACTCTTGGCCATAAAACCTAAACCATAAACTTGACCCTAACCCTAAACCCTAAACCCTAAAAACCATAAAACCTTAACATAAACTAAATAAAACCTAAATATATAATAAATAAAATAGCCTTAACTTAAATTAAATAAAAATAACAAACCGTAACCCTAAACCCTAATCAACAAACCCTAAAGCCTAAATCCTAAACCCTAAACCATAAAAACCTAAAAACCAAATCTTAAACTAAATAAAACATAAAAGCCAAATAAATTAAAAACCTAAACCTAAATATAATAAAATAATAAAATAAAATAAAAACCTAAACAAAAACCTAAACCAAAACCTAAACCTAAACCTAAAAATAAAATAATATAAAAAATAAAAACTAAACTAAACTGAAATAAATAAAATCCTAAGCCAAACTAAAAAATAAAAGAAACATAAAAATAAAAAACCTAAATAAAATAAAAATTAAAAATAAACATAAAAACTAAACTTAAAATAAATAATAAATAAAACTTAAACCATAAACTAAAAAAAATACCTAAACCTAAATAAACAAAATAAAATAAACCTAACCCTACACTAAAATAAATTAAACTAAAATAAATAAAACCTAAACCTAAAATAAACTAAACCAAAACCCTAAACTATATAAAATAAAATAACTAAATATAAAAATAAAACCTAAACTAAAAAATAAAACCTAAAGATAAGCCTAAAATAAAAACCTATAACCTAAACATAAAAAAATAAAATAAAAACCTAAACTTAAACCTAAAAATAAAAAAATACAACCTAAACCTAAAAAATAAAATAAAAATAAAAATAAACTAAAAAAATAAACATAAACCTAAACTTAAACCTATAAATTAAACTAAAATAAAGAACCTAAACTAAAATAAATAAACCTAAATTAAATAACCTAAACTAAATAAAAATAAAAAACAAACCTAAATAAAAATAAAAAATAAAATAAACTAAAATAAATAAAACATAATCTAAGTAAACCTAAACCTATCAATTTTCTTAATTTAAAAAAAAAATGCAATCATAAACTAAAAAATCCTAAACACTAAAATAAATAAACCTGACCCTAAACTTACAACCCTAAACCCTAATCCTTAAACCCTAAACCATAAACTCTAAATAAAAAAACAAAAAAATCATTGCCTAAACCCAAAACCCTAAATCCTAAGATCCTCTGCAAACCTAAATGTACACCCTAAACCAGGCTAATCCTAGCCACCCTAACCTAACTGACCACAAACCCTAAAACCCTAAACCCCCAGACCCTGGGCCACTAGGCCTCCCTACCACACTTGCAGATAAACACTCCCCCAAACTAAATCTTGGGCCCACCCTAAACCCTAAACCTTAAACCCTAAAAACTTAAAAACATAATCCTAAATTAAGTAAAACCTAAAATAAAATATATAAAAAATATAAACCTAAATAAAATAAAATAAAATAAAATAAAATAAAATAAAATAAACTAAATTGACATAAATAACATAAACATAAACCCTAAACCTAAAATAAAATAAAATAAAAAATAAAACTAAAAAGATAAAATAAATAAATACCTAAACTAAACTAGAAAACAAAATAAACCTAAAAATAAAAAACCTAAACATAAAATAAAAAAAACAAAATAAAAACTAAATAAAAACCAAAACTTAAAAAATAAATATAAAACTAAATTCTAAAAATAAATAAAAAAGAAAACCTAAACCCTAAACTAAAAAAAGAAACCTAAACTTAAAATAAAAATAAAATAAACTTAAACCTAAACCAAAATAAACTAAACTAAAAAAAATAAAACTAAAATAAACATAGACCTAACCCTAAAGAATGACTGATCCAATCTGCTGCTTGTGGAACTATGTCTTTATAGTAGAGATGGTTTTAGTTATTTAAGGTTTTTGATTTGCCCTATGCGTGCTCAATTTTTATCTATGTCATCGCTTATGTCATAGAAAACTTGGTGTGTTACTTGGTTGATGAAATTGAAAAGAAGAAATGTTGAATCTGAATTTGTTCTCTTTTAAAAAAAATTAAAACCCTAAACCCTAAACTAAAACTTGAACCCTAAACCTAAAACCTAAACCTTAAACCTTCAACCCTAAACCCTAAAAACCCTAAACCCTAAGCACTAAACACTAAACCCTAAACCCTAAAGCCTAAAACCCAAACTCTAAACCCTAAACCCCAAACCTAAACCCTAAACCCTAAAACTAACCTAAGCCAAAACCCTAAAACCCTAAAAAGCTAAAACTGCTAAACTAAATAAACCTTAAAAATAAAATAAATAAAAAAACCTAAACAAAAATAAAATAAAATAAAAACATAAACAAAACCTAAACCTAAACCTAAAAATAATAAAAATTAAAAAAAATAAAAATTAAACTAAAATAAATTAAAAAAAAACCTTAACTAAACTAAAACAAAATCCTAAATAAGATAAAAACTAAACCTAAAATAAAAATAAAATAAACCTAAAATAAAATGAAATAAAAACTAAATAAAAACCTAAACATAAAAATAATTAAAAAATAATTCCTAAACCCCAAACTAAAAGAATGTAAACCTAAAATAAAAATAAAATAAAATTAAACCTAAACTTAAATAAATTAAACTAAACTAAATAAAACCTAAACCTAAACCTAAACTAAACAAAATAAAATTAAATTAAATTAAACCTAAACCTAAACTAAAAAATAAAAGCTAAAAATAAACTTAAAATAAAGCCTAAAACCTAAATGTAAGAAAATCAAAATAAAAACCTAAACCTAAACCTAAAAAAAAAAATAAAACCTAAACCTAAAAAATGAAATAAAAATAAAACTAAACTAAAAAATAAATCTAAAACTAAAACTAAAGCTAAACCTAAACCTAAAAATAAACCTGAAACTAAACCTAAACTTAAAAAATAAACTAAAATAAAATACTTAAACTAAAATAAATAAACTAAACTAAAGAAAAAATAAAGCTAAATAAAAATAGAAAAAAATAAACTAAATAAACCAAAACCTACCAGTTTACTTAATTTAAATAAAATAAAATAATAAAATAATAAAAAAGCTTTACCCTAATCCCTAAATCCTGAACCCTAAACCCTAAACCTATAACCCTAAACCCTAAGCCCTAAACCCTAAAACCCTAAACCTTAAACCTAAACCATTAATCCTAAAAACCTAAACCCTAAACCATAAATCATAAAACCTACAACCCTAAACCCTAAACCCTAAACCCCAAAGCCTAAACCCAAAACCCTAAACCTTAGACCTTAAAAACCTAAAAACCTAAACCTAAGCAAAATAAATGAGATTTTGGCTACAAATGATTAGCCTGAATTTCTCTAATATAGATAAAAATTATATGATCTTTATATGCCATAGTAAAATGCCTCTCTCAAGTTTCATAGAGATGCTAAAGGATAGCTTTCTGTTCATGGACAAATGAAGAATGAATCTACTTAAGTTCAAACACCTAAGTGTCCATTTGTGAGCAATCCACTTCTATAATTGAGATAGCCTATCTAATAATATAACTCATCTCTAATTATTATTGTCTTCTCAACTGCATCTCTTTCAATTTAGCAGATATGTCGAGGAGCTAAATCTGTGCTTTAGAAAGCTCTCTTTAGTAGGATTTCAATGCTTTGAGACTGTGCTCGAGATGTTGATGAATTAGGGAGACTTGATGCGAAGTATTGCTGAATGAGATTTTTACAATAGTGATTTTATCTGACAAAATCTCTTGATAAGTAGTGCATAACTAGAATAATTCAAACTCAATATCTCTACACAGGGATTTCCAAAACTATAGCTCTCTTACCTTGAGACTCAACGAGGCAACATAATGTAACAAATAATTCGCATAAAAAAAAGCAAGAAAGCTCAAGTAAAACTCCTAAGTCAATGCTTAGAAAGAGGCGGCATAGTGTGGTGAGAAGTTTAGGACACTCAGATTTTTTGCTGACATCTAAAATATGATTTAAGAGATTTTGGATCTATCATCTTTTAGATTTTCTTTTTTTTGGTAGTAGTGTTACTTCATTTAGATGTATTCATTTGAATTTGATTTAATGGTGGAAAGAATAATTCATACATTTGACATTATTTTAAAAGCAAGAATTTTTTATGTTATTTGAAATCTAAGGTTTGATGAAAAGCCACATGCAAATTAATTTTATGTAGTGTCTCTTTTATGTTTAGGGCTCAAGTTGATATAAACCTAAACAACATTAGCTTAATCTTTTCCTAATTTTAGAAGACAAAAAGAATGCTTCAAATTTGTTCATGTACTCATTTATAATTTTGGTTTTTTGCTTTATCAAGTAAAACTCTAAACAATTGATCTTAGTAAGATAAAGCTAAGTATTTTGTTAACAACAATTTCACTTCAACCATGTAATAACTTGTTCTAATATGAATTTTCCAGGCTCTTTAATTCTATCAAATAGATTTTTGTTTAACAGTATGTTTTAGTTATATAAATCCTAATATTCATGGCTCAACAGACCCTAAATGCTAAACTAACCAAAAACCCTAAACCCTAAAACTAACCTTAAACCCTAAACTCTAAACCATAAACCTACAACCCTAAACCATAAATAATAAACTCTAAAACCCTAAACCCTAAACCATAAACCCTAAACCCTAAACCCTAAACCCTAAACCTTAAAACCTAAACACAACCACAACCCTAACACCACCATGCACCTATTAACCTGACCCCAATACTCAGTAACCTGGCCTACTACCATACCACCCCAACCCACCTAAACCTGTGCCCTAAACCATAAAACCTACTAAATTGGACCACGGATCCTAGCAAAAATAACCCTAAACCTGACTGTCAGTGAGCCCTAAACCCTAAAATCCTGAGCCACAAGCTGAGCCTGACAACCACTAACCACCCTGAACTAAACCATAAACCCTAAACCCTAAACCACTGGGCCTAGTCCTAAATCTTGGGCCACTGACCCTCCACATCCTATACCTAAATACCTAAACCTAAACTAAATGGGACCTAAAAATAAAATAAATAAAACTTAAACCCAAAAATTAAAATAATAAAATAAAATAAAACTTAAACTTAAACCTAAACATAAACTAAAGTAAAATAAAATAAAAATAAAACTAATATTAAAAGTAAACTAAACTAAATAAAATAAAATAAAATTATGAAACTAAATAAAATAGACTAAGCATTAAAATAAAAATAAAACGAAATAAAATGAAACCTAAATAAAAATGTAAACCTAAAAAAATAAAACTATAAATAAAACCTAAAAATAAATAAAAAATAAAACCTAAACCCTAAATTAAAAAAACCTAAACTTAAAATAAAAATTAAATAAATCTAAATCTAAACTAAAATAAACTGAACTAAATAAAATAAAACCTAAACCTATACCTAAAATAAACTAAACCAAAACCAAAACCTAAACTAAATAAATTAAAATAAACTAAAAATAAACCTATATCTAAAATAAAAATATTACCTCAAAATAAACCTAAAATAAAATCTTAAAACCTAAACCTAAAAAAAAAATAAAAACCTAAACTTAAAACTAGAAATAAAAATTAAAACCTAATCCTAAAAATTAAAATAAAAATAAAACTCAACTAAAAAATAAACCTAAACCTAAACATAAACATAAAAAAATAAACTAAAATATAAAACATAAACTAAAATAAATAAGCATAAAATAAATAAATAAAACTAAATAAAAATAAAAATAAAAAATAAAGTAAACTAAAATAAATAAAAAATAAATAAATATGCTAAATGAACAAAAACCTATCGATTTGTTTAATTTAAAAAAAAATTTAAACCCAAAACCCTAAACCTTAAACCTTAAACCATAAAAGGTTAAACCGTAAAACACTAAACTATAAACCATAAACCATAAACCGTAAACCATAAACCCTAAACCCTAAACCTAATTGTTAAGTAACAAAATAAATTTAAAAGTAAGCCTGAACCCTAAAACATAATAAACCTAAACCTAATCTGAAACCCAAAGAATGGGGGGAACCTTAACGGCAAGAACATCACGGTCAACCAGGCTTAGTCTGGATCTGGTGGTGGAGGTGAAGGCGGAGGCGGTGGTTGTCACAGTGGTGGCGGGGGATCTGAAGGTGCTGGTGGATATGGAGGTGGTGGTCAGAGCAGTAGTGGTTATGGAGGAGCAACAGAGGTTATAGCCGTGGTGGTAGCGGAGGAAGAAATAGGGGATATGATGATGGATTCCTCTACTTGAGAGAGGTGGTGGTTCGATGGGAACTAGAAAGCGAAGAAACACCGATTCTACTTATGGCGTGTCTTTATAATAGAGATAGTTCTAGATATCTAGGGTTTTCAATTTCCTCTATGCGTGCTCATTTTCGATCTATGTCATCACTTGTGTCTTAGAAAACTTGGTGTGTTACTTGGTTGATGAAATCAAAAAGAAGAAATGTTGAATCTGAATTTGTTCTCGATTAAAAATAAAAATAAAAATAAAACCAAAAATCCTAAACCTAAACTAAAACTTGAACATTAAACTTAAAACATCAATCGTAAACTCAAAACCCTAAAAGCCAAAAACCCTAAACACTAAACCCTAAAACCCTAAAATCTAAACCCTAAACCCTAAACCCTAAACCCCAAACCCCACACCCAAAACCCTAAACCCTAAATTAACCCTAAACCTTAAACCTTAAACCCTAAACCCTAAAAAGCTAAAAACCTAAACTTAAACTAAATAAAATCTGAAAATAAAATAAATAAAAAAACCTAAATGAAAATAACATAACAAAATAAAATAAAATAAAAACATAAACTAAAACCTAAACCTAAACCCAAAAAGAAAAAAAAAACTAAACTAAAATAAATAAATGAAAACCTAAACTAAACTAAAAAAAAACCTAAATAAAATAAAAATTAAACCTAAAATAAAATTAAAATTAAAATAAAAACTAAATAAAAACATATACCTAAAAATAAATATAAAATAAAACTTAAACCCTTAACTAAAAAAAAACCTAACCCTAAAAAGAAAATTAAATAAAACTAAACCTAAACTAAAATAAACTAAACTAAAATAAATTTAACCTAAATCTTAACCTAAAATAAACTAAACCTAAACCTAAATAAAATAAAATAAAATAAACTAAAAATAAACCTAAACCTAAACTAAAATATAAAACCAAAAAATAAACCTAAAATAAAAACCTAAAATCTAAACAAATAAAATAAAATAAAAGCCTAAACCTAAACCTAAAAATAAAAAATAAAACCTAAACCTAAGAAATAAAATAAAAATAATATTAAACAAAAAAAATTAATCTAAACCTAAACTTAACCCTAAATAATAAGCTAAAATAAAAAACCAAAACTAGAATAAATAAATTAAACTTAACAAAAATACAAATAAACCAAAGTAAAAAATAAAATAAATTAAAATAAATAAAAAATAAAATAAATAAATAAATAAACTTAAACCTAATAAATAAAGAAACCTTAACCCAAAACCTAAAACCCTAAACCCTAAAACCCAAACCTTACATTAAACCTAAAATTGCCTAAACCCTAACCTAAATGACCCCTACACCTACCAACCCTACAACCCTAACTGACTACCATAAACCCTAAAACCCTAACCTTAAACTTTAAATCCTAAACCCTAAACTCCTAAAAATTAAAATAAAACCTAAAATAAAATAAAATAAAATAAAACTAAATAAAACTAAATAAAAACTTAAAATAAAATATCAAAGAATAAATCAAAAATAAAAGATAAACCATAAACTAAAAAAAACCTAAAAAAATAAAATAAACATAAACCTAAACTAAAATAAACTAAAATAAATAAATAAAACCTAAACTAAACCTAAACTAAATAAAATAATAAACCTAACATAAACTAAATTGATTAAACCTAAAATAAAACCTAAAACTTAACGTAAAATTAAAATAAAAACCTAAACCTAATCTTACAAATATAAAATAAAACCTAGACCTAAAAAATAAAATAAAATAAAACTAAACATAAAATAAACTTAAACCTAAACCAGAACCTAAAAAATAAACTAAAATAAAACCTAAACTAAAATAAATAAGCTAAATAAAATAAACTAAACTAAATAAAATAGAAAAAATAAAATAAATTAAAATAATTAAAAAAATAAACTAAATAAACCTAATCCTATGTATTAATTTTAAAAATAAAATAAAAAATTAAAATTAAAACAAATAAAAAAAACCCCTTAAAGGCTAAAAACTAAACTCCTAAACCAAAACCTAAATCTAAAAATAAAAAATAAAACCTAAACCTAAAAATAAAATAAAGATGAAACTAAACTAAAAAATAAACATAAATGAAAACCTGAACCTAAAAAATAAACTGAAAAAAAAAACCTAAACTAAAATAAATAAACATAAAATACAAAAACAAAACTAAATAAAAAACATAAATATAAATAATAAATTAAATAATCTAAAATAAATAAAAAATAAATTAAATAAACTAAAAAAAACCTAAATATATTGGTTTACATAAGTGTTTTTTTAAAACAACCTAAACTCTAAACCCTAAACCATAAATACTAAAACAAACCCTAAACCCAAACTAAACTTACAAAACCCTAAAAACCTAAACCAACCTAAACTAAACAAAACCTAAGAATGAAATAAATAAATAAAACCTAAACCTAAATAAAATAAAAACATAAACCCTAAACTACAAAATAAACACTAAAATAAATAAATTAAACTAAACCTAAATGTAAACTAAAATGAACTAAACTAAAATAAATAAAACCTAAACCTAAACCAAAAATAAGCTAAACCTAAGCCTAAACTTAAACTAAATTAAAAAAATAATCTAATAAAAACCTAAACCTAAACTAAAAATAAAACCTAAAATTAAAACCTAAAACCTAAACCAAAAAAAATAAAATAGAAACCTTAACATAAACCTAAAAATAAAAAATAAATCCTAAACCAAAAATATAAAATTAAAATAAAACTAAAGTGAAAGTAAACATAAACCTAAACCTAAACTTAAAAGTAAACTAAAATAAAAACCTAAACTAAAATAAATAAACTTAAAATAAATTAAGATAAATAAAATAAAATAAACCTAAATAAAAGAAAATAAAATATAGTAAATAAAAAAATAAACTAAATAAACCTAAACCCTGTCTCATTTTAAAAAAAAACTCTGACCATAACTGAGCCCTACCCTAAATCATAAACACCCACTACTGACTGACACCCTAGCCACACACTGGGCCCTAAACACAAAACCCTACTTAAACCAGGCCCTAACCTATCCTGACCCTGGGCCTCGTTAACCACACCTGGGCCACTGTGATGACTGCCAAAATCTAGGCCCTGAGCCTGACCAGCCTGATCCTGAGGCTGGGCCTAGGCCCTCATGCTACCACTGTATACCCTGTGACTCCCTGGGCCCCAACCTGGCCCTGGCGGTCCATGACCCTAAGGGCCACCAGGCTGACCTGGGCCTTACCAATCACACACAAACCTGAGCCTGGGCCACTAAACTTTAAACTCACACCACAAGATCCTCCTAAAACTTGCCTGGGCCCTGTTAAACCTGAGCCCTAACATACTGAGTCCGCCCACCAGGCCACAAACCACCAGCCTCCCTAAATCCTTAAATCTTACCCTAAACTGCTACCCACACTCCCTACCAACCCTAAACCCTAAACCCTCCACACATAAACCTAAATTTAAACAAAATAATGAGATTTTGTCTACAAATGATTAGCTAATTTTCTAAATATGATTAAAATTGTATGAATATGCCATAGTAGACCGCCTCTCTCAAGTTTCATAGAGATGCTAAAGGGTAGTTTCCTATTTATGGAAAAATGAAGAAAGAATCTACTTAAGTTTAGACACCTAAGTGATGATCTATGAGAAATCCTCTTCTATTGTTGACATAACCTATATAATATTAGAACTCCTTTATAATTGATATTGTCTTCTCAGCTCTTCTTTCAATTTAGCGGATATGTTGAGGAGCTAAATATGCTTTAAAAAGCTCTCTTTAGCAGGATTTCAATACTTTAAGGCTGGGCTTGAGATGTTGGTGAATTAGCGAGTCTTGATGCAAAGTATTGCTAAATGAGATTTTTACAATAGTGATTATAGCTGATGAAATCTCTTGATAAGTACTGTGTAACTAGAATAATTTGAACTCGATATCTTTGAACAAGGATTTCCAAAACTATAGATCTCCTACTTTGAGACTCAATGCGACAATATAATGTAACAAATAATTCACTTCAACATAGAAGCAAGAAAACTCAAGTAAAACTCCAAAGTCAATTCTTAGAAATAGGTGGCATAATGTTGTGAGAGATTTAGGACACTAACAGATTTTTTGCTGACATCTAAAATATGCTTTAAGAGAGATTTTGGATGCCAACATAGTATCTATCATCTTTTCTATTTTTCTTATATTGGTAGTAGTGTTACTTTAATTTGATGTATTCATTTGAATTTGATTTATTGGTGGAATGAATAATTCCTACATTTGATGACATTCTTTTAAGTGCAAGAATTTTTGATGTTATTTGAAATCTAAAGTTTGTTAAAAGCCACATTCAAATTAATTTTATGTAGTGTTTCTTCTAAGTTTAGGGCTCAAGTCGATCTAAACATAAACAACATTAGCATAATTATTCCCTAATTTTAGAATACAACAAGAATACTTCAAATTTGTTCATGTACTAATTTATAATTTTGGTTTTTTTTCTTTAGCAAGTAAAACTCTAAACAATTGATCTTTGTAGGATAAAGACAAGTATTTGTTTAACTACAATTTCATTTCAACCATGTAATAACTTGTTCTAATCCCAATCTTTCTGGCTCTCTATTTCTACCTAGTAGATTTTTATTTAGAACTATGTTTTACTTTTATAAATTCCAATCTTCAAGGCTCACCAAACCCTGAACACTATACTAACCCAGAATCCTAAAACTAACCCAAAACCCTAAACTCTACCATAAACCTGACACTAAACCCTAAACCATAAACCCTAAACCCTAAACCCTAAACCCTAAACCTAAACCTAAATCCCAAAAAAACTCTAGGCCATACCACCAGACCCTGAGCCAGGCCCAAACCTTCCCTAAACTGGACCACTGACCTGAGGCTGACCCCAACCCTAAACCCTAACTGGGCCAGGCCTAAGGCCTAAACCCACACCCCTAAATTAAACTGCTGGGCCAAAGGCCAACCTGGGCAAAATCCTGAAACCCTAAGCCAAAGGCCTGGGCATTAGGCCCTGACAGGCCCTAAACCTGGGCCTACCCTAAACCTAAAGATCCTGGATCTAACCCTCCCTAGTCCTAAAACCTAAACTAAATAAAACCTAAAAAATTTAAAACTAAACAAGAAATAAAATAAGATAAAACTTAAACTTAAACCTAAACATCACTAAAATAAAATAATAAATAAACTAAAATAAAATAAATAACACTAAATAAATAAATCGGCAATAAAATAAATAAAACTAAATGTAAAATAAATAAAATAAAATAAAACCTAAATAAAACCTAAACCAAATAAAACTAAAACCTAGATAAATTAAACAATGCCTAAATAAATAAAACCTAAAATAAAATAAAACATAAACCTAAATTAAATAAACTAAACTAATAAACCTAAACCTAAACTCCAAACTAAATAAAATAAATAAAACTAAACCTATAAATAATAAATAAAACTTAAAACCTAAACTAAATAAATAAATAAACCCACTAAAATACTATAAAATAAACCTAAACCTAAATAAACTAAACTAAAATAAAAAATACCAACTAAAATATAAATAAATAAATAAACTCTAAATAAAATAAAATAAACTTAAATAAAAATAAAAAATAAAGTAAATTAAAATAAATAAATAAACAAATATACTAAAAAAATAAAAACCTATCGATTTATTTAATTTAAAAAAAAAAACCTTAAAACCTAAACCCTAAACCTTAAACCCTAAACACTAAAAGGATAAACCCAAACCCAAAACCATAAGCGTAAACCATAAACCCAACCTCAAACCCCAAACCTAAACCTAAATATAAAGTAACTAAATAAATTTTTAAAATAAACCTAAACCATAAAACCTAATAAACCTAAACCTAATCCTAAACCCTAAGAATTGGAAGAACCTTAATCACAGGAACATCACCATCAACCAGGCTCAGTCTAGATCTGGCGGTGGAGGTGAAGGTGGAGGCGGTGGTTGTCATAGTGGTGGTGGGGGATTTGGAGGTGCTGGAGAATATGGAGGTGGTGGTTAGACCAGTGGTTATTATGGAGGTGAGAGGAGCAACGGAGGTTATAGTTGTGGTGGTAGCAGAGGAAGAAATAGGGGATATGATGATGGATCCCGCTATTTGAGAGGCCGGGGTGGTTCTGATGGGAACTAGAGATACTGAAGAACGGCCTATCCGATCTGTTGCTTATGGAACTATGTCTTTACAATCGAGACAATTTTAGCTGTATAGGGTTTTTAATTTCCTCTATTCGTGCTCATTTTTGATCTATGTCGTCACTTATGTCTTAGAAAACTTAGTGTGTTACTTGGTTGATGAAATTGAAAAGAAGAAATGTTGAATCTGAATTTATTCTCTGTTAAAAAAAACTAAAAACCCTAAACCTTAAATTAGAACTTGAACATTAAACCTAAAACCTCAACCCTAAACTCTAAATCCTAAACCCTAAACCCTAAAACCCTAAACCCTAAAAAACAAAACTTAAACCCTAAACCCTAAACCCCAAACCCCACACCCAAAACCCTAAACCCTAAACCCTAAACTAACCCTAAACCCTAAACCCTAAAAGGCTAAAAATCTAAACCTAAACTAAATAAAACTTGAAAATAAAATAAATAAATAAAACTTAAATGAAAATAACATAATAAAATAAAATAAAATAAAAACATAAACTCAAACCTAAACCTAAACCCAAAAAGAAAAAAAACTAAACTAAAATAAAATAAATAAAACCTAAACTAAACTAAAAAAATAAAAAAAATAAAATAAATTAAATAAAATAAAATGAAACTAAAATACCATAATCCTAAAATGAATATGAAATAAACCTAAACCTTAACTAAAACAACCCTAAAAATTAAATAAAACTAAACTTAAACTAAAATAAATAAAACCAAAATCTAATCATATACCTAAACCTAAAAATATAAAATAAAATAAACTAAAAATAAACCTAAATCTAACCTAAAATATAAAACCTAAAATGGACCTAAAATAAAACCTAGACAACAATAATATAAAATAAAACCTACACTAAATGTTAAAATAAAATAAAATTTAAACATAAAAATAAAATAAAAAAATATACTAAATAAAAAAATAAACTGGCTAAACTAAAATAAACTAAAATAAAATAAAAAACTAAAAATAAACTCACTTAATAAAATAAACCAAAGTAAAATAAAAAAACTAAAATATAATAAATAAAATAAATAAACTAAATAAAACTAAATCTGCTGCTTACTTTTAAAAACAAACCTGACCCACCTGACCTGACCTGACCCCTAAACCACAGACCACACTGACCCTAAACACTAAACATAGGCTCTAAACCTAACCCTGAGCCCTCCACAACCTAAACCTCTGGGCCTGAGCCCTAACCCAGAGCCACTGACCCCCAGACTCCAGACCCTCAAATCCTGGACACCCAGGCCACTGACCTAAACCACAGACCTAAACCCTACTAAACTTTAAACCTTAAAACCTAAACACCCAAATAAAAAAAAAATAAAATAAAGATCAAAATTAAATAAAACAATAAATATAAAATAAAACCTAATATAAAAGAAACAAAACCTAAACCTAAAAGATAATCAAAATAAAATTAACATAAACCTAAATTAAGATAAACTAAATTAAATAAATAAAACCTAAACTTAAACCTAAACCTAAATCTAAACTAAATATAATAAAATAAATAAAAAAAAAATAAAATGACTGAAAAAATTATAACTAAATTAAACCTAAAATAAAATCTAAAACCTAAACCTAAAATAACATAAAACCTAAACTAATCCTACAAATATAAAGAAAACCTAAAAATAAAAAATAAAATAAAATAAAATGAAACATAAAAAGTTAAAGCTAAACTTGAACCTAAAAAAATAAACTAAAAAAAAACCTAAATTAAATAAAATAAAATAAATAAGCTAAACTAAATAAAAATAAAAACAAAATAAACTAAAATAAATTAAAAACAAACTAAATAAACCTAAACCTACAAGTATACTTAATTTAAAAAAATAAAAATAAAAAATAAAAAATAAAAACAAATCAAAAAAACCCTAACCCTAAGCCCTAAACCATAAAACTAACCCTAAACCTAAACCCTAAACCTAAACCAAAATCTAAACCAAAAAATAAAAAAAGAAAATGTAAATCTAAAAAAAATAAAATAAAACTAAACTAAAAAAAATAAACATAAACAAACACCTAAACCTAAAAAATAAACTAAAATAAAAAACCTAAACAAAAATAAATAAACCTAAAATAAATAAATAAAACTAAATAAAAATAAAAAACTAAATATAAATAATAAATTAAATAATATAAAATAAATACAAATAAATTAAAGAAACTAAAAAGCCTAAACATTTCTAGTTTACTTAATTTTTTTCATAAAAAAAAACCTAAACTCTAAACTCTAAACCATAAATCCTAAACCTTAAACCTTAAACCCTAAACCTTAAAAATAAGTTAAACATACAACCCTAAACCCTAAACTAACCATATACCCTAAACCCCAAAAACCAAAAAACCTAAACCTAAACTAAATAAACCTAAATTAAAATAAATAAATAAATAAAAAACTTAAAATAAAAAAATAAAACCTGGATACTATATTGAAAAAACTAAGCTAAAAATAAATAAAATAACATAAACCTAAGCCTAAACTAAAATGAACTAAACTAAAATAAATAAAACATAAACCTAAACCTAAATTAAATTAAACCTAAACTAAATTAAAAAAATAAACTAAAAAAAACCTAAACTTAAACTAAAAATAAACCTTAAAATTAACCTAAAATAAAAACCTAAAACATAAACCTAAAAAAAATAAAATAGAAACCTAAACCTAAAACTAAAAATAAAAAATAAAATCTAAATATAAAAAAATAAATCCAAAATAAAACTAAACTGAAAATAAAAAACTAAACTTAAAAATACTAAAAAAGGCTCAAACTAAAGATAAATAAAAACTAAATAAAATAAACTAAAATTAAACCTAAATAAAATTAAAAAAATAAAATATGTTAAAATAAATAAAATAAACTAAACAAAATAAACATACTTGTCGGTTTGCATGGCTTTAAAGCCCTAAACCATGATCCTAAACCTGAGCCACACTAAATCACTAAATAAACCTGGGCCCTAAACCTCCCAAACCCTGGGCCCTAAACCCTAAAAATCCCAAACCATGGCAGCACTAACCTTGACCCCACCTGAAATCTAACCTGGGCCACAAACCCCAGGCCCCTGACCCACCACAATTCTGGGCCAACCAGCCTGATCACTGATCCTGGGCCACAAACTGAGCCTCAAACCCTAGCCACTGTGCCTGGAGTCTAGGCCCAGACCACTGGCCCTGAGCCTGACCTAACCAATCTGACCTGAGCTAATCTGGGCCTTAATCACTAACCATTAAACTACCCAAAAATGTTACCCAAGACCATGGCTTGCACTGACCTGGGCTGACTGACCAAACTTAAACTTTAAAACCTAACCCTAAACCCTAAACCCTAAATCCTAAGCTATAAATTGTAAACCCTAAACCCTAAAAACCTTAAACCCTAAATAGTAAACCATAAACTAACCCTAAACCCTAAATCCTAAACGCTAAACCCTAACCTTAACCCTAACCCTAAATCCTAAATCCTAAACCCTAAACCTTAGAACCCTATACTATTGTGGTTGGCAATTCTGCCACCTTGGTGTTTGTTGATCAGAATTATTTTTCTAATTACTTTTGGTTGCCCTTTCTCTCTTAGTTTTGCTCCAACTGCTTTGAGGAGTTGTGTGACCTTAAGGGCTCTTTATTTTTTGGTTGTAGCTTGGAGAACTATTTTCCTGCAACTATCTATCCTTTCTTTAGTGTTGTTCTAGATGAGTGTAATGTTGGATGCTTGTGGATTATTATATTTATGAATATTGGGTGCCTCCTATGATAATCGAGGTTCATTTTTTCTTTTGTGTTTGGAAGAAGGTTTCATACCATCACAATGTTTTTTGACTTGTCAATCTATTAGGGTTCTTGTTTATGACTGTCTCTGGTTGTTGGATTATTTGTTATTTTCAGGGATCTTACTTTTTCTATTTTGGCTGCTATATCTAGCTGTTTAAACTGGATTCTCATGATCTTGGATTTGGATTGGTGGTTGCTCTCTACAACTTTCCCATGGGATTTTTTTAATGTTTGGGACTGAATGACTCTTTTTATCTTTCATCTTGATGGTTCTAAGTCTATTGATTGAATCCTTGGCAGTCCTGGTGGCTTGCAGGGTGAACTACCTTGCTGGCTACTTGGATTGGGTGCTCTAGCTAGCTGGTTTTGTCAAAAGAGTATATACTTTGCTATAATTTTCCTGATCTATTTGAGTCTATGTTTGGAATCATCCACTTACTTTGCCATTCTTCTTTTCTAGTTTCTACCTACTAGGATTTTCATTTATGGACTATTGCTGAACTTCTTCCCTTTTCTATTTTGATGGTTTCCTTACTTCCTAACATTCTTAATGTTAATCTTACTGTTCCTCTGGATATTATTATTTCTAGTTTTTTGCATGTTCATTTAATGAATGAACTTATCATCTATGGTCTTCCTTTTTTCCTTTATTTGGTCTCTATTTAGCCCTTTTTCCTATATTGTGAGGTTTACTCCTAGCAACTATGTTAGAAATTCTTGGTGGTGGCTTTGGTGGTGCTCCCTATGGTCTAATGCTTTCCTGGTGGGTTACCTCATTATCTACTTTGCTGAGTTTAATATATCTGACTATTGGCTATTTTGTGGTTATATTTACTATTTGAAGTTTTATGCAAGTTTGTACGATGATCATCATTAGATAAGGTGCTATAAGAGGTATGCTGGCAATGATGGCATTGATGTTTCCTGCTCCTTCTTTTAGCTGGTAGTGCTATATGTAATTGTAACCCTTCACTTGAAGTTTGGATGCTTACATATGGTGCTACTCCTTAAGATGATTATAATTGAGCCTGAGCCTTTTCTTCACCTTTTTACTTCTTTCTGCTCTTGTATTTTATGATTAATTAACTATTTCATTATTTATACTCATCCCTTTACAAGCTTGTTGCAAATCTCTAGTACAGGTTGGGAAACTTTTGCTTCTTGATTGTGGTAGTTTTAAAAGGAGCAGAGGAAGTTTGTTGCTAATTTCAAGGATTATTTTTGGTGGATCTCTATTTCTTTTTTTATTAGCATACTTTCATTATTTATTGTATTAGCTAGGGGGCTTATCTCCTTAGGACTTTTTGTAGCTCTTTGAACATTTGCTTAGAGATTTCCCCCTCTAAGGACTTTGTACCTTTTTTATAGCAATACATTTTTTCTAATTTCACCAAAAAAACCCCTAAAACCCTAAACCCTAATCCCTAAACTAACCATAAATCCTAAATCCTAAATTTTAAACCATAAACTAACCCCAAACCCTAAAAAACCCTAAAGCCTACACCTTAAACCATAAACCAACCCTAAATCCTAAGCAAACCATAAACCTTAAACCCTAAAAATCCTAAACTGTAAAGCCTAAACACTAAACCCTAAACCCTAAACCTTAAACCCTAACCCTAAACCCTAAAACCCAAAACCCTAAAATGCTAAATCATAAACCCTCAGCCCTAAACCCAGAACACTAAACACTAAATCCTAAAAACTTAAAAACCTAGACCTTAACTAAATAAAACCTAAAAATAAAATAAATGAAAAAACCTAAACCTAAATAAAATAAAATAATAAAATAAAATAAAAACTTAAACCTAAACGTAAACCTAAACCTAAAAAATAAAATAAAATAAATAAATTAATAAACTAAAATAAAATAAATAAAAACCTAAACTAAACTTAAAAATAAAATAAAGTTAAGAATAAAAAACCTAAATATAATAAATACTAAACATAAAATAAAAATAAAATAAAATAAAAACTAAATAAAAACTTAAACCTAAAAAATAAAACTAAAAATAAAACCTAAAAATAAATAAAACATAAAACTTGAACCCTAAACTAAAAAAATTAACCTTAACCTAAAATAAAAATAAAATAAATCCAAACCTAAACTAAAATAAACAAAACTAAAATACATAAAACCTAAACCTGAACCTTAAATGAACTAAACCTAAACCTAAACTAAATAAAATAAAATAAATTAAAAATAAACATAAACCTAAACTATAAAATAAAATCTCAAAACAAACCTAAAATAAAATCTTAAAACCTAAACCAAAAATAAAAAATAAAATAAAAACCTAAACCTAAACCTATAGATAAAAAATAAAACCTAATCCTAAAAATTAAAATAAAAATAAAATTCAATTAAAAAATAAACCTAAACATAACTTAAACCTTGAAAATAAATTAAAATAAAAAACCTAAGCTAAAACAAATAAACCTAAAATAAATAAACTAAACTAAATAAAAATAAAAAATAAACCTAAATAAAAATAAAAATATTGTAAACTAAAATAAATAAAAAATAAACTAAATATACTAAATAATCCTTAACCTATCAATTTATTTATTTTTTTTTAAAAAAACCTTAAACCCTAAACTCTAAAAGCATAAACCCTAAAATCCTAAACCATAAACCATAAACCCCAAACCCTAAACCCTAGCCCTAAACCCCAAACCCTAAACCTAAAGGTAAAGTAACTAAATATATTAAAAAATAAACCTAAACCATAAAACCTAACAAACCTAAACCTGATCCTAAGCCCTAAGAATGGGCAGAACCTTGACAGTAAGAACATCACCCCCAACTTGGCTCAGTCTAGATCTAGTGGTGGAGGAGAAGATAGAGGTGGTGGTTGTCATAGTGGTGGTGGGGGATCTAGAGGTGATGGTGGATATGGAGGTGATGGTCAGAGCAGCGCTGGTTATGGAGGCAAGAGAAGCGACGAAGCATACATCTGTGGTGGTGGTAGAGGAAGAAATAGGGGATATGATGGTGGATCTCGCTACTTCAAAGGCCGGGGTTCTGATGGGTACTGGAGAAACTGAAGAATGACTAATTTGATCTGCAGCTTATGGAATTGTGTCTTTATAGTAGAGATAGTTCTAGTTACCTAGGATTTTTGATTTCCTCTATGTGTGCTCATTTTTGGTCTATGTCATCACTTATCTCTTAGCAAAATTGTTGTGTTACTTGGTTGATGAAATTGAAAAGAAGAAATATTGAATCTAAATTTATTCTCCATTATATAAAGCAAAAAGCCAAAAATCCTAAACCCTAAACTAAAACTTGAACCTTAAACCTAAAACCTCAACCCTAAACCCTAAACCCTAAACCCTAAAAACCCTAAACACTAAACCCTAAACCCTAAAACCCTAAACCCTTAACCATCAACTCAAAACCCTAAACCCTAAACCCTAAACTCCACACCCAAAACCATAGACCCTAAACCCTAAAAAGCTAAAAACCTAAACCTAAACTAAAAAAAACCTAAAAATAAAATAAATAAATAAACCTAAATGAAAATAAAACAATAAAATAAAATAAATTAAAAACATAAACTAAAATCGAAACCTAAACCTAAACTAAAAAATAAAAATAAAAACCTAAACAAAACTAAAAAAATAAAAAACCTAAATAAAATAAAAATTAAACCTAAAATAAAAATAAAATAAAATAAAAACTAAATAAAAACCTAAACCTAAAAAATAAACCTAAACAATGAATATAAAATAAAAACTAAACCCTTAACTAAAAAAAACTTAACCCTAAAATAAAATTTAAATAAAACTAAACCTAAACTAAAATAAACTAAACTAAAATAAATAAAACCTAAACCTAAGCCTAAAATATACTAAACCTAAACCTAAACTAAATAAAATAAAATAAACTAAAAATACACCTAAACCTAAACTAAAGAAATAAAACATAAAATAAAAACCTAAAACCTAAACCTAAACCTAAAAAATGTAATAAAAACCTAAACTTAAACCTTAAAAAAATAAAACTTAAGCTTAAAAAATAAAATAAAAATAATACAAAACTAAAAAAATAAATTTAAACTTAAGCTTAAACCTAAAAAATAAACTAAAATAAAAAACTTAAACTAAAATAAATAAACCTAAACCAAATAAAATAAATTTAATAAAAATAAAAATAAACCAAAGTAGAAAATAAAATAAAATAAAATAAATAAACAAAATAAACCTAAACCTACTAAATTTCTAACTTTTAAAAAAATTAAAAAAACAAAAAATCACTAACCCTAATCCCTAAACCCTAAACCTTAAACCCACAACAACTTTACACGCCCAAACCCTAAAACCCAAAACCCTAAACCCTAAACCCTAAACCTAAACCATATACCCGAAAATGCTAAACCCTAAACCCTAAACCCTAAACCCTAAAACCTACAACCTTAAACCCTAAACCCTAAACCCCAAACCCTAAAACCTAAACCATAAACCCTAAATCCTAAACCATAAACCCTAACGTTAGCCCTAAACCCTAAACCCTCAACTAACCTTACCCTAAATCAAAAAATCCCTAAACCCTAAAGCCTAAACCCTAAACCTTAAACCCTAAACCCTAAACCCTAAACCCTAAAAGCTAAACCTAAACCCTAAACCATAAAACCCTAAACCTTAAAACCTTAAACCCTAAACCTTAAACCCTAAACCCTAAAAACCTAAAAACCTAAACCTAAATAAAAGAAAAACATAAAAATGAAAAATACAACCTAAAATTAAAATATAAAATTAAAATAAAATAAACCTAGAAATAAACATAAATTGAAACCTAAAGCTAAAAAATAAATTAAATAATAAACATAAAGTAAAATAAATAAATAAAACAAAATAAAAATAAAAAAAATAAATTGAATTAAAAATAAAAAAATTAAAATAAATAAAAATTAAACTAAATAAACTTAAACCTAATGGTTCACTAAATTTTAAAAAAATTCCTAAACTCTAAACCTACAAACTTAAACCCTAAAACCTCAAAAACCTTAAAACCCTATGCTAAGCCTAAACCCTAAACCATAAACCCATACCCTAAACCCTTAATCCCTAACCTAAACTCCTAAACCCTAATTTAAAACCTAAACCTAAACCCTAAACCCTAAATCTAAATTAAACTAAACTATAGTTAAACACTAAACCTAAAATCTAAACAAAACCCTAAACCCTAAACCCTAAACTCAAACCCTAAACTAAACTTAAACTAAACCCTAAACTAAACCTAAACCCTAAACCCTAAAAACCTGAAAACCTAAGCCTAAACAAAATAAAATCTAAAAATAAAATAAATAAAAAAACTTAAACCTAAATAAAATATGAAAATAAATTAAATTAAAAACTTAAACCAAAACCTAAAAATAAAATAAAATAAAAGATTAAAAATAAACTAAAATAAAATATATAAAAACCTAAACTAAACTACAAAAACAAACCTAAGATTAAAAACCTAAATAAAATAAAAACTAAAGATAAAATAAAAATAAAATAAACCTAAAATAAAATAAATTAAAAACTAAGTAAAATTCTAAACCTAAAAAATATACATAAAAATAAAACCTAAAAATAAATTAAAAATAAAACCTAAACTATAAACTAAAAAAACACTAAACCTAAAATAAAAATAAAATATATAGCATATAATAAAACTAAACCTAAACTAAAATAAACTAAATTAAAAAAATAAAACCAAAACCTAAACCTAAAATAAACTAAACCTAAACCTAAATCTAAACCTAAACTAAATAAAATAAAATAAACTAAAAATAAACAAAAACCTAACCTAAAAAATAAAACCTAAAATTAAACCTAAAATAAAAACCTAAAACCTAAACCTAAAAAAATAAAATAAAAACCTAAACCTAATCTCAAAAAAAAAAAAAAACTAAACCTAAAAAATAAAATAAAAATAAAATTAAATAAAAAAATCAACCTAAACCTAAACCTGAACATAAAAAATAAACTAAAATAATAAACCTAAACTAAAATAAATAAACCTAAAATAAATAAACTAAACTAAATAAAATTAAAAATAAAATAAACTAAAATAAATAAAAAATAAACTAAATAAACCTAAACCTACTAGTATACTTAATTTTAAAAAATAAAAAAAATAATAAAACCCTAACCCTAAGCCCTAAACCCTAAATCTAACCTTAAACCTAAACCCTAAACCCCAAACCTAAACCTAAACCTAAACCTAAAAAGAAAAAATAAAACCTAAACATAAAAAATAAAATAAAAGTAAAACTAAACTAGAAAATAAACACAAACACAAACCTACACTTTGAAAATAAACTAAAATAAAAATTTTAAACTAAAAAAGAAACTAAATAAACCTAAACCTACCAGTATACTTAATTTTTTTTAAAAAAAAAAACCTAACCCTAAGCCCTAAACCCTAAAACTAGCCCTAAACCTATCCCTAAACCCCAAACCTAAACCTAAACCTAAACCTAAAAAGAAAAAATAAAACCTAAACATAAAAAATAAAATAAAAATAAAACTAAACTAAAAAATAAACATAAACACAAACCTAAACTTCGAAAATAAACTAAAATAAAAATTCTAAATTAAAAAATAAACTAAATAAACCTAAACCTTCCACTATACATAATTTTATAAAAAAAAAAAAAAAAAAAACCCTAACCCTAAGCCCTAAACCCAAAAACTAATCCTAAACCTAAACCGTAAACCCTAAACCTAAACCTAAACCTAAACCTAAAAAATAAAAAATAAAACCTAAACATAAAAAATAAAATAAAAATAAAACTAAACTAAAAAATTAACATAAACACAAGCCTAAACTTTGAAAATAAACTAAAATAAATATTCTAAACTAAAATAAATAAACCAAAAATAAATAAACCAAAGAAAATAAAAATAAAAAACCTAATAAAACATAATAATAATAATCAAAATTAAATAAAAAATAAGATAAATAAACTAAATTAACCTGAACCAACCGGTTTACTTAAATTGATTTTTATAAAAAAAAATCGCTAAACCCTAAATCCTAAACCCTAAACTCTAAACCGTAAACCCTAAAATTAACCCTAAACCCTAAACTTACAACCCTAAACTCTAAACCCTAAACTAACCCTATACCCTAAACCTTAAACCCTAAACCCTAAGCCCTAAAAACCTAAAAACCTAAACCTAAACTAAATAAAACCTAAAAATAAAATAAATAATAAAAACTTAAACCTAAATAAAATAAAAACCTAAACCCTAAACTAAAAATAACCTAAAACTAAAATAAATAAAATAAAAAAACCTAATCCTAAACTAAAATTAACTAAACTAAAAAAATAAAACCTAAACCTAAACCTAAAATAAACTAAACCTAAGCCTAATCCTAAACTAAATAAAATATAATAAATAAATAAAAGTAAACCTAAACTAAAAATAAAACCTAAAAATCAACTTAATTAACATGTTAATATTTGATTTAATTACATTTCTTAAATTAACCCACAAAATTAACTTAATTACATCTCCTTAAATTAAATCAATTCACTAATTGGTTTAAAATAATAAATTAATGATTTCTCTTCTCCACTTTAAATCAAATCAATTTCAAAATTTAATTAATAAAAATCTTTGATTTGATTTAAATAATCTTATTTTATTTGATTTTCCTTAAAAACTAGTTTGGTTGAATGAATCTCATGCTAATATTTGACTGTCCTCTTTCCAATCATGTTAAATTTGGTATGCCATTTGAATTCATGCATCCATCTTTTCAAAATCAAGTAAAATAAAGTTGATTTCCTTTATGTAACACGTAAGCTTGCATGTGTTGATTTAATTTAATATATGCATGGCTATTATAACTATTAAATCCAAATGTATTTTTCAAAAGCTTATAAATGAATAATAATATGTGTTATGATGCCAGTTATAAATACATAAGAAATGCATGTGCTTATAGCTTAAGTGTATGAATATTGAGTTCTCTTTCCTCTATTAATGTGTTGATTTATATAAGATTGAATGGTAATGGGTTTGTACTCTGGACATCTCGGGAACATGAGGCTTTAGTTAGCCCCAAGGAGGTCATTTTATTACCTCATCTCTCTAGTTTAATAATGGCACGTACCCATTTGATTTCATTCTTATGTATTTCAACATTAGAATTTGGATAGAGGTTTAAATCATATATATAAATGATTCAATCTAAAGTATATATACACTCTTTGCATGATTTTCTTTCCATCATTCATGTATACATCCATGTGTGTCCAAGAAAAGCAAGTATGTAGTCTAGACATCTCGGGAATATGAGGCTTTAGTTAGCCCCAAGGAGGTCATTTGATTACCTCACTTCCTTGGTTTAACAATGACACGTACATTCCTATATCTTTGTACATGTATATGTATATGTATATGTGATTAGTAAATGAAAATCCCATTTTACATTAAAATTGCATGCATTCATAATTGGCTAAGTGGTTGAATTAACTAGCCATATGATTTTGGAGCTTACTTCTTATGTTTATGTATATGAATTTATATATATTTGAATGAAAATAGGTATGTATTCTAGACATCTCGTGAATACAAAGCTTTAGCTAGCTCCAAGGAGGTCATTTGATTACCTCACTTCCCTAGTTTAACAATGTCACATGCCTATTCAATTTCATTCTTACATCCTTTTTGTATAGGAATTTGGATAAAGTTTTAAATTAATATGTTTAAATAATTTAATCAAATAAAATATAAATTCTAAACATACACATACATTCAACATTTAAGTGTGCTAAAATATATTGCATGTATAGATACACTTAGGATTAAATCATATGCATGTTACATGTGATGGAAAGAAATGATTTAATATATGTCATGTGGTAGTAATTTGTTTAAATTAATCTTAAGATGCCTTTCATCTTGGATAGGATTATTTAATGTGAACCTAAACTTAGGATTTTTTAAATCATTTAATAAACCATTTGTTAAAGAGAACTAAATCAAATTAATAAACTTTAGAAAGTGACTTAAGGTAGGGATGAAAGAGGGTATTCCTCTTTTACTCTCCTTATAACACTTAGTTGCTAAGTGTAATCAAATGAAACAAAAGAAAACACAAATTAAAATTCTCAAATCAAATAAACTACATCAAGTGAAATCAACCTTTCATTTTAAATTGAATCCTTCCACGCCTAGAAAATACAACACTAATGCCTGATAAGATGAAACACACAAGCCTTAATATACACATTAAAATTAAGGCACCACTTCTAGCTCTAAGTTAGGATGGTGTATGATGTGATGTGTGTTTTGTTTTATGATGTATTATTTTAGATTGATGTTAGGGTGTATGCTTTGTAGACTGGATGATAGGCCATTATTAGCTTAATCATGTTTTATGTAGGGGATTATGCTTAAGGGATCTTAAAAATAAATGTGAATGCTCTTTTTGCAGGTTGTTTAAATCCTTAAGCGTAATCCAAGCTAGGAGAGGTGGGCTTAGTTACCCATGTGTAGGGTGCTAAGTCCAAATTATAAATACAATTGCTTGCAAATATATGTATATTTATCTAACCTTTATTTTGCAGGTGTACTTAGATTTACTTTTCCAACATAAATGTAATTTTGCAATAGGAATTAGGATTAGTGCTATGCATTAGGATGAGTAGTGGCCAGGCTTTCTGAGTGCCACTGTGATGCCTTTGAAGCAAGCACCATCCGAATCAAAGAAGGAACCAAATCAGAAATGGATATACATAGAAAGAAGACCCCCATAGCATTTAATACAATTATAATTATTCTTTCATACTCGCAGTTGTATAAGGGTAGAGCTCGATTACCCATATGTTCTCTCTTTGGAGTGTACGATAGTACCCGAATGCACCAACCTTTTATTCTTTTATGATAGTTTATATAATTGTTTGGTGTTATGTTTATATTATCCATCAAGATGGCATGCCTTTCATAGTTTCTTAAATGATTGACGCTTTACTGTGTGTCTTGGGTACGATTAAGCTCTTAGGATAAAAATAACTTTTTTACCCAACTAATCACTCATAACTAAATTTTAAACAACTCATAACCTCATTATAAAGCCTAAGAAATAGATAAGATAATTAAAAGATTTAGCAACCCCTTAGTTGTATGGTTGTATGTTTCACATCATGCATGCATATTCTTTCTCTCTTGAACATGAAGGATCTCCATCCTTGCACCATAAAGGAATGCTTGACCTATGAGGGCATCCATTATGGTGGAGAACGCCATCTTCTAACTGATTTAACCCATAACCTATTTTATCATGCATTTAGGCATAAGATATCCTAAAGCCTCTATCAAAATGATATGTCTAAAATGAAATAAAATTTGAAAATATTTTGCATCTATAGATTAAGTCATATGCTCATACCACTCATGCTCTAGTCTCATAGGGAGTGTGTTTAGGACTTTAGTCTCTTTATAATTAAATAACTACCATGGATATCTTGCAATTCATAAAACCAGACTACTTAGTTTTAAAATTATAGGAGGAGTTAGCTGGCGGCCACTCGAAGCAATTATAAGTCTAGAAGTCAGACAATTTATTCTCACTTGCAGAGGTAAACCCTAATGTCCATCTATCGCTTAGATTTAGGTCATGCTTTATTTCATACTAAAGCTCCCTTGATTTAGGATCTAAGATAGCTATTTCCTTTAGGCTACGAGCATAAATCCTCACCTCTTAAGCATTCCCACAAACTTGTGTTAGTGGAATATAAGCCCTAGTGATCTAATAAAATTTTAACTCAAAACATATAAATCTCCTCAACCTCAAAATTATAAAGCCCAACCATAGGATAGATTGGAATGCTCACTAAGCTTCCTAGTGTCATGAGCATTTCTTACTTATTTTATTTGGATTCCAAAAATAAGTCTTCTCCTTGAACTTTCCCAATTGATTTTCTAAATACAACTAATCTTTTGATAGTCTAACCTTGAAATGTTTGGAGATGATAATTGTCTACTTTAATCAAGAGTATTCTTAGAAAATTTCATTTGTAAAGATGTAATTAACTATGGAGGCTTGCCTCCATGGAAAGAACCTTTAATATAAACCCTACTTTATTCATCCATGTAAAGTAAGGGAAAAATTGCTAGTACGTTCGAAGACCCATCATGCCTTAGGAGTCCTTATTATGTGATCTAGTCCATTGTAGGGTGATGTCTCTATCTTTCGAGATAGTACATCATACCTCAATGTAGTACCTGATCACCTTAAAAAGTACACCCTCCTTATACATCCAAAAATAAACAACATAAGGCCCTCTCATCTTGTTCATTGAATCCTCTCAACATCATCCTTTCTTTTTAGAGTTTGGAGATGTCGATCCTCAATTAGGCAAGGGTTCTTAGACTCATAATGTTGACTAGTACACCTGGGTCAACCAAAACTTTGGATAGCCTGTATCTGCCAACATCCACTATAATGTAAAGAGATGATTATGCTCGGTCATCCATAAGAGTAAGTTTTCATCACTGAATTTAACTCCTAAGATATCCTTTGAGTGGCATGCCTTCTTTTTAGTAGCAGTCAGCTGAGCTAAGTATATCTCTAGATCAAATAAGGAAAATTCCCTCATCTCTTTAGATAAGAAAAGGGTGTCGTATATGCTTAACTTAGTTGGAAACTTTGTAAAGAGAGCTAGGACATTGTAATCATCTCTAGCTTGGTCCTCCACAAGCATATCCATAGGTGGAGCATCCTGTGGAGGGGCTATCTGCTCACTAGAAATAATGACTTGCTTACCCTTATCCTGAGGTGCTACCTTAGGAGGTAGAACTTTGTCACTATGTAAGTTGACTTCAATGAATTCTTAGAATGATGATCTTGTGGAAAGTTCTACCTTCTAATAGAGCATACCTTTAACTTTTCCTATGGGATCCTTAGAGTCAGTTAGCTCCAAGTCAATCTCAAGAGGTGAACCAGATTGATTCAGAGAAGGATAGTTTGATTCTAAATCAGAAAGGAAAGGATAAGAACTATAATAGGTAGTATCAAAAAGGTAAACTATGGCTCCCAACTTGTAGCTATGCTCAAGCTAGTCCTTAAAAGAAGTACAATCTTATAAGACATAGCCTAACATGCGGTGGTAGGGGCAATAACTAGGATCATCGCTCTTTCCCACTTCCTCTATCCTTTTAGGTTCTAGTAATTAAAAGCCAGGTTTTATTTAAGAGATTCTTACATATTTTCCTAACTACCTCCCTCTTGATTGAATATGGCTTATTTAATCTATTGGCAAGAGTAGGTGGAAAGTAACTACCTAGCGATAGATATGAATCGACATTTGGGTAAAGTGGATGAAATGGTCATTGTGGTAGCTGCGGTGGCTGATATGATGAAATGGAAAGATTTAATGTATGGATACACTTAGGATTAAATCATATGCATGTTACATGTGATGTAATGGAATGATTTAATATATGTCATGTGGTAGTAATTCAATTAAATTAATCTTAAGATGCCTTTCATTTTGAATAGGATTATTTAAAGTGAACCTAAACTTAGATTAGTTAAACCATTTAATAAGCCATTCACTAAAGAGAACTAAATCAAATTAATAAACATTAGAAAGTGACTTAAGGTAGGGATGAAAGAGGGCAATCCTCTTTTCCTCTCTTTATAACACTTAGTTCCTAAGTGTAATCAAATGAAATAAAAGAAAACAAAAATTAAAATTCTCAAATCAATTAAACTACTTCAATTGAAATCAACCTTTCATATTAAATTGAATCCTTCTACACTTAGAAAATATAATACTAATGCCTAACAAGACTTACCACAAAAGCCTTAATACACATATTAGAATTAAGTCATCACTTCTAGCACTAAGTTAGGACAGCGTATGATGTGATGTATGTTTTATTTTATGATGTATTTTTTAAATTAGATGGTAGGGTGTATGCTTCATAGACTGGAAGTTAGGCCAATATTGGCCTAATCATGTTTTCTGCAGGGGATTATGCTTAAGGGATGCTTAAAAATAAATGTGAATGCTCTTTTTGCAGGTTGCTTAAATCCTGAAGCATAATCCAAGTTAGGATAGGTGGGCATAGTTACCCATGTGTAGGGTGCTAAGTTCAAATTATAAATACAACTACTTAGGAATATATGTATATTTATCTAACCACTATTTTGTAGGTATAGTTAGATTTACTTTTTCCCACATAAATGTAATTTTTGCAATAGGAATTTGGATTAGTGTTATGGGTAATTAGGATGAACAGTGGCCAGAAGGCTTTATCTTGGGGTGCTCTGTGATGCCTTTGAAGCAAGCACCATCCAAATCAAAGAAGGAACAAAATCAGAAATGAAGATATGAAGAAAAAAATACCCTCATAGTATTTAATACAATTATAATTATTCTTTCATATTCTAGGTTGTATAAGGGTAGAGCTCAGCTACCCATCTTTTCTCTCTTGGGTTGTCTTGTACTTTGCACTACCTTTTATTATTTTATAAGTTTATATAATTATTTAATGTTATATTTACATTGTGCATTAGGACTGTGTGCTTTCAATAGTTTCTTAAATAATTAATGCTTTAATGTGTGGCTTAGATACAATTAGGCTCTTAGGATAAAAATAAAAAATAAAACCTAAACTAAAAAAATAAAAAAACCCTAAACATAAAAATAAAAATAAAAATAAAACTCAACTAAAAAATAAACCTAAACCTAAAAAATAAACTAAAATAGAATTTGAATCAAATAAAGAGGCATTGAATTGAGAGTGCTTTTAAAAATAGTGAGTCTACCACCACAGGAAAGCAAATGGAATTCCCAAGCAGAACTTTTATTTACATTTTTTTTATTAACTTATCAAAAGATGGGATTGTTCCAAACCTTTAAAGAGAGGAGCACCCAAGTACTTTAGAGGTAACGGTGAGGTTTAAAATTAGTGATACTTAAGATTTGATTGATTTTATTATTGGATATATGAGAGGAAGTGATAAAATAGCTTTTGTTATCATTGATAGAAAGGCCACTTTCTCTACCAAATTTATTTATAAAATTCCTGAGATTCTTGATATGATAGAAGCATTGCAAAAAATAATGAAAATTAAAGCTAAAGTGGGAAATAGGAAGACCACCAAGAGTTCTAGTACATACAAGATTTTAAGAATAAATCATCGATGCTCAAAGATAAGTACTCAACAATGATCATAAATAAAGTAGGAGATAAAGGATCCCCTTGTCTTAAGCCACGGGAAGAGAGAAAGAAACTGAAGGCTTCCCCATTAAGCAAAATAAAAAACTAGGCATTATTAATACAATTTTTAATAAAATAAATAAATTTATTAGAAAAACAAAATAAATTCAAATATGGAAAAGAAAATCCTAAGAGATGTTGTCAAAGGCTTTGGTAATATCTAATTTGAAAAGAATGTTGCCACCTCTATTCTTGGCATCAAGATCATGAATTAATTCTTGGGCAAGTAAAATAGTATCATAAATAGACCTACTTCTAACAAAACTTGTTTGGTTGAGAGAGATAGATCTATTAAGTAAAGGACTAAGCTTGTTGGTAAGAATTTTGGAAATCAACTTATTAAAGAAGGTGTAAAGACTAATAGGTCTAAAATCACTCCAATAGTCTAGATTATCTTTCTTAGGAATGAGAATAATAGAAGTACTAGAAAAATATCTAGGAAAAGGATTACCATTAAAAAAATCAATCAGTCTCAATCAAATCATTTTTAATGATAAACCAATATTTTTAAAAAATTGAGTAGTGAAACCCTCCGGACTAGCAACAAAATCTATGTTCATGCTATTAAGAACTTTAAAATTTTCATCTTCATTCAGTACAATGGTAAGCAAATCATTATCATCATTAGTAATAATAGAAGCAATCAAATGTGGTTTAGAAATAGCTTCAATAGAGAAATTCTTATTAAGTGTATTTCTAAAGTAATTAATAATAGATTCCTTGATATCATTATTTTATGTAATCCAATCTACATTATTGTCTTTAATTATTAAATATTATTTAAAGCTCTCTATTTATTAATTAAAGCATGGAAATAGCTAGTATTCTTATCACCATCCATAATATTTTTACTAGCAACTTTATAAGTCTCTTCCATATTTTGGAAATGAACAAGTTTATCTTTTACCTCAATCAGGTCCTTAATCTTAGAAGGATCATATATAACAGAGACTTCAAGATCATAAACCAATTTTTCCATATCTTTAATATTAACAAAAAGGTTTTTTAAATAAAAGGTTCTGGCTCAACCCTTGCCAAAGTCAAGACTTTTGCCAATTATAATTCAAACCCTTAAAAACAATATCAACGAAATTACAATCAAGGATCATATCAAAAAAATATTCCATGGAATGAATATTGGGAGAGCAACCACAACTTCGTTCAGAAGAGAATAAAAAAGTGTTGAAATCACCACCAACAAACTAAGGTTTGTTGATCGAGGTAGCAAAATACCTCAATATATCCCAAAGAAGATTTCTACCGGATCTATAACAAGATGCATAAATAAAAGAGCCCAAAAAATAATAGTCACCATAAGATTTTAGGTTTAAGGTTTAGGGTTTTTATTTTTTTATTTTTTTATTTTTTTAAAATTAAATAAATTGGTAGGTTTAGGTTTATTTAGTTTATTTTTTTTTAATTCAATTAATTTTATTTTTAATTTTTTTATGTTTATTTTTATTTTTATTTCGATCAGTTTATTTATTTTAGTTTATTTTTAAGGTTTAGGCCAAGGTTTAGGTTTACTTTTTAGTTTGATTTTATTTTTATTTTATTTTTTAGGTTTAGGTTTTATTTTTTATTATTTAGGTTTAGGGTTTTTTTAGGTTTAGGTTTAATTTTTTATTTTATTTTCAAGTTTAGGTTTAGGTTTAGTTTATTTTAGGTATTATTTATTTTAGTTTAGGTTTAGGTTTATTTTATTTTTATTTTAGGTTTATGTTTTTTTTTTAATTTTAGGTTTATGTTTTACTTTTTATTTATGTTTAAATTTTAATTTTAGGTTCATTTTTTTGGTTTAGGTTTTTATTTAGTTTTTATTTAGTTTTTATTTAATATTATTTTAGGTTTATTTTATTTTTATTTTATGTTTAGTTTTTAGTTTATTTAGGTTTTTATTTTTTAATTTAGTTTAGGATTTTATTTATTTATTTTACTCTAATTTTTATTTTCTATTTTATTTTCTTTTGAGGTTTAGGTTATAGTTTATGGTTTTATTTTATTTTATTATTTTATTTTATTTTAATTATTTTGGTTTAGGTTTTCTTATTTATCTTATATTTAGGTTTTATTTAGCATAATTTTAGGTTTTTAGCTTTTTAAAATTTAGGGTTTAGGTTTTAGGTTTTTATTTTAGGATTATTTGTAGGTTTTATTTTTTAGTTTAGGTTTAGGTTTATTTTTAGTTTATTTTATTTTATTTTTTTTAGGGTTAAGGTTTAGTTTTTTTAGGTTTAGGTTTAGGTTTTATTTATTTACTTTAGTTATTTTAGTTTAAGTTTAGGTTTATTTTATTTTACTTTTTTTAGGTTTAGTTTCTTTTGTAGTTTAGGGTTTCAGTTTTATTTTTTATTTATTTTTAAGTTTTATTATTAGGTTTATTTTTTAGGTTTAGGTTTTTGTTTAGTTTTTATTTCATTTTATTTTAAGTTTATTTTATTTTTATCTTAAGTTTAGTTTTTATTTTATTTTTGTTTTTTTGTTTTTATGGTTATATTAATTTTTAATTTATTTTAGGTTTTTATTTATTTTATTTTAGTTTAGTTTTTTATATTATTTTATTTTTAGGTTTATGATTAGGTTTTAGTTTAGGTTTTTATTTTATTTTATTATATTTATTTTATTTAGGTTTAGGTTACTTATTTATTTTAATTTTTACATTTTATTTAGTTTTGGTTTAGGTTTTTATGTTTTTAGGGGTTTAGGGTTTTGGGTTTAGGGTTTGGTGTTTAGGGTTTAGGGTTTAGGTTTATGTTTAGGGTTTAGGGTTTATGTTTAGGTTTAGGGTTTATGTTTTTTTAGGGTTTAAGTTCAGGGTTTAGGTTTAGGGTTTAGATTTTAGGTTTAGGTTTAGGTTTAGGGTTTAGGGTTTAAGTTAATTTAGGTTTAGGATTTATGATTTAAGGTTTCAGTTTTAGGGTTTTAGGGTTTATGCTTTTAGGGTTTAGGGTTTATTATTAGCGTCTAGGGTTTAGGGTTTAGGATTTCATAGGGTTTAAGTTTTAAGATTGTAGGTTTAGGATTTAGGATTTTATAGGGTTTAGGGTTTAAGATTGTAGGTTTAGGGTTTATAATTTAGGGTTTAGGGTTTAATGTTTAAGGTTTAGGGATTACATTTTATTTTAGGGTTTAGGATTTAGGGTTTATGGTTGAAGGTTTTTTTTTTTTAAATAATTAAGTAAATCGATAGGTTAAGATTTATTTAGTATATTATTTTACTTTTTTAGTTTATTTTTTTATTTTTCTTAGGTTTATTTTTTTATTTTTGTATAGTTTGGTTTATTTATTTTAGTTTATTTTTTTAGGTTTTGGTTTAGGTTTATGTTTATTTTTTAGTTAAGTTTTATTTCTATTTTTATTTTATTAGGTTTAGGTTTTATTTTTTATTTTTTAAATTTAGGTTTAGTTTTTTTAAAAAAAATTTATGTTTTTATTTTAGGTTTTTATTTTTTAGTTTAGGTTTAGGTTTATTTTCAATTTATTTTAATTTATTTAGTTTAGGGTTTAGGTTTTGTTTATTTTAAGTTTAAGTTTGGGTTTTATTTATTTTAGTTTAGGTTTAGGTTTATTTTACTTTGTTTATTTTAAATTTAGATTTTTTTTAATTTAGGGTTTATGTTTTATTTTTTTATTAATTTTTAGGTTTATTTTTTAGGTTTAAGTTTTTATTTTTACAATATTGTATTATATTTTATTTTTATTTTATGATTTTCTTTTTATTTTATTTAGGTTTTCTATTTTTAGGTTTATTATATTTTTTTATTAAGTTTAGGTTTTTATTAATTTTATTTTAGTTTAGTTTTTATTCTTTTTATTTTATTTCATTTTTAGGTTTAGGTTTAGCTTTTAGTTTAGGTTTTAGTTTTATTTTATTTTTTAGTTTATTTTGGTTTAGTTTTTAATTTTATTTTTAGGGTTTATTTAGTTTAGGTTTACATTTTTAGGGTTTAGGGTTTAGGGTATATGGTTTAGGGTATAGGGTTTGGGGTTTAGGGTTTAAGGTTGTAGGTTTTTAGGTTTATGGTTTAGGGTTTTGTGTTTGGGGTTTAGGTTTTAGGGTTTAGGATTTTAGGGTTTAGGGTTTAGGGTTTAGGGTTTGGGGTTTGGGGATTAGAGTTTTGGGTTTAGGGTTGTAGGTTTTAAGGTTTAGTGTTTAGGGTTTAGGGTTTAGGGTTTAAGGTTAGCTTAGGGTTTAGGGGCTTTTCTAAAATAAATAAGTAAACCATTAGGTTTAGGTTTTTTTAGTTTATTTTTTATTTTAGTTTATTTTATATTTTATTTCTATTTAAGTTTAGTTTTTATTGCTTATTAATTTTAGTTTATTTTTTTAGTTTAGGTTTTTATTTTATTTTTTTAGGTTTAGGTTTTAGGTTTTTTGTTTAGGTTTATTTTTATGTTTTATTTTTTTATTTTAGATTTAAGTTTATTTTTAGTTTATTCTATTTTATTTAGTTTAGGTTTCAATTTAGATTTAACTTTAGATTTTATTTACTTTAGTTTAGTTTATTTTAGTTCAGGTTTAGGTTTATTTTATTTTTATTTCACGTTTCAGTTTTATTTAGTTTAGTTTAGGTTTTATTTTTTATTTATTTTTAAATTTATATTTTAGGTCTTTGCTTTTTATTTAATTTTGATTTTATTTTATTTTAGGTTCATTTTACTTAGGTTTTGTATTCTTAGGTTTATTTTATTTTTGAGTTTAGTTTAGTCATTTATTTATTTTATTTTAGTTGTTACTATTAGTTTATTTTATTCTATTTTAGTTTTAGGTTTAAGTTTATGTTTTAGTTTAGGTTTTATTTTTATTTTATTATTTTATTTAAGTTTAGGTTTTATTTAGTTTTGCATTAAGTTTTTAGGTTTTTAGGATTAGGGTTTAGGATTTAGTGTTTAGGGTTTAGGGTTTAGGGTTTAGTGTTTTAGGATTTAGGATTTTAGGGTTTAGGGTTTAGGGTTAGGGCTTCAAGTTTAGGGTTTAGGGTTTAGTGTTTAAGCTTTAGGGTTTAGGATTTTTAGGGTTTAATTAACAGGTTTAGTTTATTTTAGAGTATAAGTTTAGGTTTAGGTTTAAAAGTTTAGTGTTTTTATAGTTTAAGGGTTAGTTTAGGGTTTAGGGTTTAGGGTTTTAGGGTTTAAGTTTAGGGTTTAGGGTTCATGGCTAGGGTTAGGGTTTAGGGTTTAGCATTTAGGGTTTAGGGTTTAGGGTTTAGAGTTTAGGGTTTACGGTTTAAGGTTTAGGGCTTAGGGTTTAGGGTTTGTTTATGCTTTAGGGTTTAAGGTTGTAAGTTTAGGGTTCTAGGTTTGGGGTTTAGTGTTTAGGGTTAGTTTTAGGGTTTAGAGTTTAAGGTTTAGGGTTTAGGGGTTTTTTTTAATGAAGTAAACTAGTAGGTTTAGGTTTATTTAGTTTATTTTTCATTTATTTTAATTTATCTTATTTTTTTTTTTATTAGGTTTATTTCTTTATTTAGTTTGTTTATTTATTATAGGTTTATTTATTTTAGTTTAGGTTTTTATTTTAATTTATTTTTTTAGGTTTAGGTTAAGGTTGATGTTTATTTTTTAGTTTAGTTTTATTTTTATTTTATTTTTTAGGTTTAAGTTTTATTTTTTATTTTCATGTTTTTATTTAGTTTTTATTTTATTATATTTTAGGTTTATTTTATTTTTTTTAGGTTTAGTTTTTATTTTATTTAGGTTTTTTATTTTTTGGTTTATTTTATTTTTTAGTTTAGGTTAAGTTTTTATTTATTTTATTTTAGTTTAGTATTTATTTTTTTACTTTATTTTATTTTTAGGTTTATGATTAGGTTTAATTTTAGGTTTAGGTTTTAGTTTAGGGTTTAATTTAATTTAATTTATATTTTATTTAGGTTTAGGTTTTATTTATTTATTTTATTTTTAGGTTTAATTTAGTTTTGGTTTAAGTTTTATGTTTTTAGGGTTTAGTGTTTAGGGTTTAGGGTTTGGATTTTAGAGTTTAGGGTTTAGGTTTGCAGGTTATTGGGTTTTAAGTTTAGGGTTTAGGGTTTAGGGTTTAGGGTTTAGGGTTTAGGGTTTAGGGTTTAGGGTTTTAGGGTTTAGAGGTTAGGGTTTAGGGTTTAGAGTTTAGAGTTTAGAATTAGTTTTAGGGTTTAAGATTTCGGAGAGCCTAGAAGATTGCAATTTATAAAACTAAAACATACTGCTAAGTAGAAATGTACCAGATAGAAATAAAGTGCCAGGGAGATTGGGTTTATACAAGTTATTACATGGTTGAAATAGAATTGTTGTTAAAAAAATACTTGTATTTATCCAACTAAGATCAATTGTTTAGAGTTTAACTCACTAAAGCAAAAAACCAAAATTATAAATGAGTGCATGAACAAGTTTAAAGTATTGCTGTTATCTTCTAAAATTATTAAAAGATTAAACTAATGTTGTTTAGGTTTAGATCGACAAGAGCCCTAAACTTAAAAGAGACACTAGATAAAATTAATTTGCATGTGTGGCATTCCAAACTTGTTCAAATAACATCAAAAATTCTTGCACCTGAAAGAACATCATCAAATGTAGGAATTATTCATTCCACCATTAAATCAAATTCAAATGAATACATCTAAATGAAGTAACACTACTACCAATAAAAAGAAAATAGAAACGATGATAGATACTATGTTGGGATCCAAAATCTCTCTTAAATCATAATTTAGATGTTAGCAAAAAATCTATTAGTGTCCTAAATATCTCACAATACTATGCCACCTATTTCTAAGCATTGACTTAAGAGTTTTACTTGAGCTTTCTTGCTTTTTTGTTGATGCAATTTATTTGTTACATTATGTTGCCACATTGAGTCTCAAAGTAGGAAAGCTATAGTTTTGGAAATCCCAATCCAGAGATATTGATTTTGGATTATTCTTAGTACACACTAGTTATCAAGAAATTTTGTCAAATATGATCAAGATAATTTTGATTAAAGAGAGATTTTTAAAGCATAGATTTAGCTCCTTGTCATATCTTCTAAATTGAAGGAGTTGCAGTTGAGAAGATAATTTTGATTAAAGAGGAGTTCTATGATCAGATAGGCTATCACAACTACAGAAGAGGATTGCTCATAGGTGGACACTTAGGTGTCTAAATTTATGTAGATTCTTTCTTCATTGGTCCACGAACAAAGCTACCCTTATCTCTGAAACTTGAGGCGTGTACTATGGCATTTTAAAGCTCATACAACTTTTGTTTATATTATTCATGATAATCATTTTAGTTGAAATCTCTTTTATTTAGTTTAGGTTTAGGTTTTTAGGTTTTTAAGGTTTAGGGTTTAGGGTTTAGGGTTTAGAGTTTAGGGTTTAGGGTTTGGGGATTAGGGTTTAGTGTTTAGGGTTGTAGGTTTTAGGGTTTAGGTTAAGGGTTTAGGGCTTAGGCTTTAAAGTTTAAGGGTTTAGGGTTAGCATTTAGGGTTGTAGGTTTAGGGTTCATGATTTTGAGGTTAGGGTTAGCTTTAGGGTGTAAAGTTATGATTTTTTTAAATTAAGTAAACTGGTAGGTTTAAGTTTATTTAGTTTATTTAGTTTATTTTTTTTAGTTTATATTAGTTTTCTATTTAAGTTTAATTTTATTTATATTTAGTTTAGTTTGTTTATATTAGGTTTATTTAGTTTAGTTTAAATTTTATATGTTAGTTTATTTTTTAGGTTTAGGATTAGGTTTATTTTTTTAGCTTAGTTTTATTTTTATTTTATTTTTTAGGTTTAGGTTTTATTTTTTTTAGGTTTTATTTTATTTTTTTAAGTTTAGGTTTTAGGTTTTTCTTTTTAGTTTATCTTTATGTTTTATTTTTTAGTTTATTTCATTTTATTTAGTTCAGGTTTAGTTTAGGTTTAGTTTATTATAGGTTTAGGTTGACGTTTTATTTATTTTAGTTTAGTTTATTTTAGTTTAGTTTAGTTTTATTTTATTTTTTTATTTTAGATTAGGTTTTTTTTTTTTTAGTTTAGGGTTTAGGTTATTTTTATATTGATTTTTAGGTTTATTTTTTAGGTTTAGGTTTTAATTTAGTTTTAATTTTATTTTATTTTAGGTTTATTTTATTTTATTTCAGGTTTAGTTATTAATTTATTTAGGTTTTCTATTTTTTTAGTTTGGTTTAGGTTTTTATTTATTTTATTTTAGTTTAGTTTTTTTTTCTTATTTGGTTTAGGTTTAGGTTTATGTTGTAGTTTATGTTTTTATTTTATTTTATTTTATTTATTTTATTTTGGTTTAGGTTTTTTTATTTATTTTATTTTTAGGTTTTATTTAGTTTAGGTTTAGGTTTTTAGGTTTTAGGGTTTAGGATTTAGGGTTTAGGGTTTAGGGTTAGTTTAGGGTTTAGGGTTTAGGTTTAGGGTTTAGGGTTTTGGGTTTAGGGTTTAGGGTTTAGGGTTTAGGTTTTAGGGTTTAGGGTTTCAGGTTTAGGGTTTTAGGGTTTAGGGTTTACATTTTAGGTTTAGGGTTCAGGTTTTTGTTTAGGGTTTAGGGTTTTTGGTATTTTTTTAACAAAGAACAAATTCATATTCAACATTTCTATTTTTCAATTTCATCAACCAAGTAACACACTAAGTTTTCTAAGATACAAGTAATGATATATAAAAAATGGGCACATAGAAACTCAAAACTAGAGATAACTAGAATTGTCTCTTATAAAGACAGTTCCATAAGTAGTAGATTGATGGATGTTCTTGGTTCTCCTTCCCATTGAACCAGCCTCTGTAGAGGGATCCACCATCATATTATCTCTCCCTATAGCTAACCATCGTCCTCTGCCTCCATAACCACCACTTCTCCACCACCTTTATCCACCACTCTAGATATCACCACTTTATAATTACCTCCCCTTTTCCTATTTAGATTGAGCCGGTTGATGGTGATGTTTTAGGTTATGCTCATTCTTAATGTTTAGGTTTAGGTTTAGGTTTATTAGGTTTAGGGTTTATTTATTTTTAATTTATTTAGTTACTTTTGTTTAGGTTTAGGGTTTGGTTTAGGGTTTAGCTTTAGGGTTAGGTTTAGGGTTTAGGATATAGGGTTTAGGGTTTTTTAGGTTTATTTAGGTTTAATTTTTTTTTAAATAAAATAAACTCATAAGTTTAGGTTTATTTTTATATTTATTTTATTTATTTTAGATTACTTTATTTTTATTTTTATTTAGGTTTATTTTTATTTTTATTTAGTTTAGTCTATTTATTTTAAGTTTATTTATTTTAGGTTTATTTATTTTAGGTTTATTTAATTTATTTTTTAAGTTTAGGTTTATTAGTTTTAATTTTATTTTATTTTAGGTTTAAGTTTAAATTTTTTATTTTAGGTTTAGGTTTGGTTTTATTTTAATTTTTTTTAAGTTTAGGTTTTATTTTAGGTGTATTTTTTACATTTTACTTTTTCAATTTAGGTTTAGGTTCATTTTTAGTTTATTTTATTTTATTTAGTGTAGGTTTACATTTACATTTAGTTTATTTTAGGTTTAGGTTTAGGTTTTATTTATTTTAGTTTACTTTATTTTACTTTAGTTTTAGGTTTATTATATTTTTATTTTAGGTTTAGGTTTTTTTAGTTTAGGGTTTAGGTTTTATATTTTATTTATTTTTAGGTTTTATTTTTAGTTTTATTTTTTAGGTTTAGGTTTTTATGTAGTTTTTATTTGATTTTATTTTTATTTTACAATTAGTTTTTATTTTATTTAGGTGTTTTATTTTTAGGTTAATTTTATTTATTAGTTTAGTTTAGGTTTTTATTTATATTATTTTAGTTTATTTTTATTATTTTATTTTATTTTATTTTTAGGTTTATGTTGAGGTTTAGGTTTTAGTTTAGGTTTTTATTTTAGTTATTTTATTATTATAATTAGGTGTAGGTTTTCTTATTTATTTTATTTTTAGGTTTTATTTAGTTTAGGTTAAGGTTTTTAGGTTTTTAGGATTTAGGGTTTAGGGTTTAGGTTTTATGGTTTAGGGTTTAGGGTTTAGAGTTTTAGGATTTAGAGTATTAAGGTTTATGGTTTAAGGTTTAGGGTTTAGGGTTTAGGGTTTAGGGTCTTTGGGTTTATGCTTTTTGGGTTTAGGTTTAGGGTTTTTTATGATTTAGGGTTTAGGGTTTAGGATTCAGGGTTTAAGTTAATTTTTTTTATTTTTTTAAATTAAATAAACCAGTAGGTTTCGGTTTATTTAGTACATTTAGTTTATTTTTTATTTATTTTAGTTTACTTTATTTATTTTTTTATTTAGGTTTATTTTTTATTTAGTTTAGTTTATTTGTTTTAAGTTTGTTTATTTTAGTTTACATTTTTTATTTTAGTTTATTTTATTGTTTAGTTTTATTTTTATTTTATTCTTAAGGTTTAAGTTTTAATTTTAATTTTTTGGATTAGGTTTAGGTTTTTAGTTTATTTTTTATTTTAAGTTTATTTTTATGTTTTACCTTTTTGTTTAGGTTTAGGATTATTTTTAAGTTATTTTATTTTATTTAGTTTAGGTTTCGGTTTAGGTTTAGTTTATTTTGGGTTTAGGTTTAGGTTTTATTTATTTTAGTGTAGTTTATTTTACTTTAGTTTTAGGTTTATTTTATTTTTATTTTAGGTTTAGGTTTTTTTTCTTAGTTTAGAGTTTAAGTTTTATATTTTATTTATTTTTAGGTTTCATTTTTAGTTTTACTTTTTAGGTTTATGTTTTTATGTAGTTTTTATTTTATTTTATTTTAGGTTTATTTTATTTTTATTTTACGTTTAGTTTTTATTTCATTTAGGTTTTTTATTCTTAAGTTTATTTTATTTTTTAGTTTATTTTAAGTTTTAATTTATTTTATTTTAGTTCATTATTATTATTTTATTTTTAGGTTTAAGTTTAGGTTTTAGTTTAGGTTTTTATTTTATTTTATTTATTATTTTATTTAAGTTTAGGTTTAGGTTTTAGGATATGGTTTAGGGTTTATTTAGGTTTAGTTATAGTTTAAGTTTTAGGTTTAAGTTTAGGGTTGGGGTTTAAGGTTTAGGGTTTAGTGTTTGCTTTAGTTAGGGTTTAGGTTTAGGGTTTAGGGTTTAGGTTATTAGGGTTTATTTTTGGGTTTAGGGTTTGGTTTTCTTTAAGGTTTATATTTTTATTTAGTTGAGGTTATTTAGGTTTAATTTAGGATTTTTATTTATTTATTTAGGTTGGGTTATTTATTTTTTGTTTTATAGTTTAGGGTTTAGTTTAGGGTTTTAGATTTAGGGTTTTAGGTTTATGGTTTAGGCTTTTTTAGGTTTAAGTTTAGGGTTTAGGTTTGTAGGTTTTGGGTTTAGAGCTTGGGGTTTAGTGTTAGTTTTAGGGTTTATGGTTTAGGGTTAGTTTAGGGTTTAGGGTTTAAGTGAGCCTAGAAGATTGGGATCTATTAAACCAAGTCATATTCCTAAGCAAAAGTCTACTAGATAGAAATAGAGAGCTAGGTAGATTGGGATCCAAAATAGTTATTACATGGTTGAAATGAAATTATTGTTAAATAAATACTTGTCTTTAACGTACAAAGATCAATTGTTTAGAGTTTAACACACTAAAGCTTATTTTATTACATGAACAAATTTAGTATTTTATCTCTAAAATTAGAAAGATTAAATAATGTTATTTAGGTTTTGACTTTGAGCCCTAAACTTAGAGACACTATATAAAATTAATTTGCATGTGGTTTTCAACAAACTTTAGATTGCAAATAAAATCAATACTTTTGCACCTAAAAGAATGTCATCAAATGTAGAATTATTCTTTCCACCATTAAATCAAATTCAAATGAATACATCTAAATTAAGTAACATTTTATAGATGATAGATAGTATGTTGGGATGCAAAATCTCTAAATCATATTTTAGATGTCATATTATTAGATATGCCATAAATCATGAAGTTATTGTTAAATTACTTGTCTAAATCTCACAATTATATTTTATTTTGAAGCATGCCTTAGAGTTTTACTTGAGCTTTCTTGCTTTTGTGTTGAAAGCATTATTATTTTACATTATGTTGCATTGAGTCTCATGTAAGATAGCTATAGTTTTGGAAATCCGAGATATTGAGTTTGGATTATATTATTAGCTACTTATCAAGAGATTTTGTCAATCACTATTATAAAATTTCATTATTATCAAGTTTTAATTTGCCATGATCTTAGTCTCAAAACATTGAAATTTTAGAGTTTAGGACATATTTAGCTCCTTTATGTAAATGAAAGGTTGAGATAATATTGATTAGATAGTTATGATTAGATACTATTATAGTATTGCTCATTATGGACACTTAGTGTCTACTTAGAGATTTTTCTTATTTGTCCATGAATAGGAAGTTTATCATCTTTATGAAACTTAGAGAGGGTTTTTTTAGGTTTATACAATATTTATATATTGGAGAAATTGCTACTTTTATTAATCTCTTTATTTAGATTAGGTTTAGGTTTATTTAGAGTTTATGGTTTAGGGTTTGGGTTTAGGATTTAAGGTTTAGGCTTTAGGTTTTAGGGTTTAGGTTTAGGGTTTATGTTTATTGTTCAAGGTTTAGGGTTTATTTGGTTTAGGTTTAGGTTTAGGTTTAGGTTTAGGGTTTAGGGCTTAGGGATAGTTTTAGGGTTAGTTGTTTTATTTTTTTATTTTTTTATTTTTTTAAAAATTAAATTTAGAGGTTTAGGTTTATTTAATTTATTTTTAATTTAATTTAATTTATTTTATTTTCTATTTTTATTTAGTTTAGTTTAATTATTTTACGTTTATTTATTTTAGTATAGGTTTTTTATTTTAGTTTATTTTTTAAGTTTAGGTTTAGGTTTAGGTTTAATTTTTTAGTTTAACTTTATTTTTATTTTATTTTTTAGGTTTAGGTTTTATTTTTTTTATTTTTAGGCTTAAGTTTAAGTTTTTATTTTATTTTTGTGATATTTATTTTAAGTTTATTTTTAGGTCTTATTTTTTAGTTTAGGTTTAGGTTTATTTATAGTTTATTTTATTTTATTTAGTTTAGTTTATTTTAGGTTTAGGTTTAGGTTTTTTTAATTTTAGTTTAAGTTATTTTAATGTAGGTTTAGTTTTATTTTATTTTTATTTTAGGTTTAGGTTTTTTTATTTTAGGGTTTAGGTTTTAATTTTTATTTATTTTGAGGTTTATTTTTAAGGTTGAGGTTTTTATTTAGTTTGTATTTTAGCTTTATTTTATTTTTTTTTTTAGCTTTAGTTTTTATTTTATTTAGGTTTTTTATTTTTTTTTAGTTTAGTTTAGGTTTTTATTTCTTTTATTTTAGTTTTTTTTATTTTTTATTTTTTATTTTTTTATTTTTTATTTTTAGGTTTCGGTTTAGGTTTATGTTTTAGTTTATGTTTTTATTTTATTTTGGTTTAGGTTTTTTATTTATTTATTTTATTTTAGGTTTTATTTAGTTTGGTTTAGGTTTTAGCTTTTTTTAGGGTTTTTAAGGGTTTAGGTTTTACGGTTTATGGTTTTGGGTTTAGAGTTTAGGGTTTAGGGTTTATGGTTTAGTGTTTGAGTTTAGGGTTTATGTTTTAGGATTTAGGGTTTAGGGTTTAGGGATTATGGTTTTCAGGTTTAGGGTTTAGGGGTTAGGTTTAAGGTTTATGTTTTAGGTTTAGGGTTTAGGTTTTAGTTTAGGGTTTTTTGTTTTTTTAACAAAGAATAAATTCATATTCAACATTTCTTTTTTTTTTTATTTCATCAACTAAGTAACACACCAAGTTTTCTAAGACACAAGTGACGACATAAATAAAAAAATGAGCATGGATATAGCAAATCAAAAAGTCTAGATAACTAGAATCATCTCTACTATAAAGACACAGTTCCATAAGCAGCATATCAGATTGGTCATTCTTTAGTTTATCCAGTTCCCATCAAAACCACCCCGGCCTGTCGAGTAGTGAGATCCACCATCATTTCCCTGATCTCTCCCTCACATGGTAACCTCCCTCACCCCTCTCCTCCACCATACCACTCCTCCGACCACCACCTCCATATCCACCAAGACTTAAATCCCCACCACCTATGTCGCCTTTTAGCCTCCAATTTATATGAACCGTTTGGTGATGTTCTTTAATGCCCATTCTTAGGGTTTAGGTTTAGGTTTAGGTTTATTAGATTTTATGATTTAGGTTTATTTTTTAATTTATTTAGTTACTATAGGTTTAGGTTTAGGGTTTGGGGTTTACGGTTAGAGTTTGGGTTTAGGGTTTAGGGTTTAAGGTTTATGGTTTAGGGTTTTAGGGTTTATGCTTTTAGGGTTTAGGGCTTAGGGTTAGGGTTTTGGGTTTATGGTTTTTTAGGGTTTAGGCTTTATGGTTTAGGGTTTAGGGTTTAGGATTTAGGGTTTAAGGTTTTTTTTACAATTAAGTAAAGTAGTTTATGTTTATTTATTTATTTAATTTATTTTTTATTTAGGTTTACTTTTTAAGTTAATTTATTTATTTTAGTTTAGGTTTGTAGTTTAGTTTATTTTTCAAGTTTAGGTTTAGGTTTAGTTTATTTTTAGTTTTAATTTTATTTTATTTTAGGTTTAGGTTTTATTTTTTTATTTTTTTAGGTTTAGGTTTAAATTTTATTTTATTTTTTAGGTTTAGGTTTTAGGTTTTTTTTTATTTTAGTTTATTTTTTTTTATTTTTTATTTAGGTTTAGTTTATTTTTTTTGTTTATTTTCTTATATTTAGTTTAGGTTTAAGTTTAGGTTTAGTTTATTTTATGTTTTATTTATTTTAGTTTAGTTTATTTTAGTTTAGTTTATTTTAGTTTAGGTTTATTTTATTTTTATTTTAGGTTTAGATTTGTTTTCTTAGTTTAGGGTTAGGTTTTATTTTTAGGTTTATTTTTTATTTAGTTTATATTTTATTTTAATTTAAGTTATTTTATTTTTATTTTAGGTTTAGTTTTATTTTATTTGTTTTTATTTTTAGTTTGCTAGGTTTATTTATCTTATTTTAGTTTAGTTTTTATTATTTATTTTATTTTATTTATAAGTTTAAGTTTAGGTTTAGGTTATATTTTATTTTATTTTTTTATTTTGGTTTAGGTTTTTATTTATGTCATTTTAAAGTTTTATTGTGTTTAGGTTTTGGTTTTTAGCTTCTTAGGGTTTAGTGTTTAAGGTTAATTTAAGGTTTATGGTTCAGGGTTTAGGGTTTGTGGTTTGGGGTTTAGGGTTTAGGGTTTAGGGTTTAGGTTTTGGGATTTAATGTTTAGATTTTAGGGTTTTGGGGTTTAGGGATTAGGGTTTAGGTTTTAGCTTTAGGGTTCAGGTTTTAGTTTAGGGTTTAGGATTTTTGATTTTTTTTAATAGAGAATAAATTCAAATTCAACATTTCTTCTTTTTTATTTCATCAACCAAGTAACATACCAAGTTTTCTAAGACACAAGTGATGACATAGATAAAAAATGAGCACAGATAGAGCAAATCCAAAACCATAGATAACTAGAAGCGTCTCTAGTGTAAAGACATAGTTCCATAAGCAATAGATCGGATCGACCATTCTTTAGTTTCTCCAGTTCCTATCAGAACCACCTTGGTCACTCGAGTAGCAAGATCCACCATCATATCCCCGATATCTCCCTTCTCCATCACCATGGCTATAATTCTCCTCCACCTTAACCACCACTTCCCCACCACCTCCATATCCACACCAGCACCTCTAGATACCCCATAACCACTTGATAACGCCACCACTACCTTTTCTCCTTGATTTAGAACACGGTTGACGGTGATGTTCTTTCCATCAAGGTCCTGCTCATTCATAGGGTTTAAGTATTGGTTTAAATTTACTAAGTTTTAGGGCTTAGGTTTATTTTTTAATTAATTTAGTTACTACTTTAGTTTAGGTTTGTTTGTAGGGTTTAGGGTTTAAGGTTAGGGTTTAGGGTTTAGGGTTTAGGGTTTAGGGTTTAGGGTTTATGCTTTTAGGATTTAAGGTTTAGGGTTTAGGGTTTATGCTTTTAGGGTTTAGGGTTTAGGGTTTAGGGTTTAGGGTTAGGGTTTATGATTTATGGTTTAGGGTTTAGGGTTTAGGGTTTAGGGTTTATGCTTTTTAGGGTTTATGTTTATTTAGGTTAGGGTTTATGATTTATGGTTTTAGGGTTTATGGTTTATTTAAGGTTTAGGGTTGTTGGTTTTATTTTGGGTTTATGATTTAGGTTTATTTAGGATTTGATTGGTTTATGGGTTTTAAATTAAGTAAAATATAGGTTTCTTTCTTTATATTTAGTTTATTTTTTATTTATTTTTATTTATTTTATTTTTTATTTTTATTCAGGTTTATTTTTTATTTTTATTTAGTTTATTTTATATTTGATCGTTTGCTTAATAAATTTTTTGGGGATCCAATAATTCTACCCAAATGATGCATTGGACATCTTGGCATAAATGTTGTGGTCTTTTTTGTGAAGGTGCTTTTGGTTGCAAACTTATTCGTGAAGCTATCACCGCTTTCTCTCATAAGCTCTGGTAGAATTTTAGAAAGAATGATAGCCTTTGGGCTAATTTTATGATGGAAAATATTTAGGTAAACAAACTCTTATATGTGCTTATAAAGATGGTGACTCTACGGTTTGGAAAGGCTTTTACTCCACTAAATGGGTTGTAATCCTTAATATCTTAGGGTATTCATTAGGTTCTTCTTTCTTTTGGCAAGACAATTGATTAGATCTATTGACATTTTATCTACCCACTCTACTACTACTATTAAAGATTACTCTTTCTGGCTTAATAACAATTGGAATGAAAGAAAACTTAAGAATTATATCCCTATTTCCCTTTTCAACATGTTTATAATTATCCCCATTTCTTCTAATAAACCTGATCAAATTCTTTTTAAGCTTTCTTATAATGATGATTTTGTTCTGAAAAGGGTTTGAAATTTTATTAGAGATAAGCAGAACCCCTTTAATTTCTTTACTAAACTTTGGAACAATATCATTCCCATTTCCTATTCAGTTTTAGCTTGGAGAATTTTGAATAACTTTATTCCTGTGGACACTTTGCTTTGGATTAAAGGATTTTATTTACCATCTAAGTGTTATTGTTGCTTTCATATTGAAAATGTAAATCATATTTTTGTCAATGGTGCTATTTCTTCTAAATTATGGCTTTCTTTATATCAACTTCTTGAAGTTTGTTCCAAAAAAATTGTGAAAGGTCATATCAAAGTTTTAATTGCCATTACCCTTATCTGGTTCATCTGGATGGATAGAAATGATGTTAAATATCATGGTACTCTAACCATAAAAGGATCTTGCTAGAACTAAAGAAATTTATGCTCTCTTTAATGCCAATCATATCAGTAACATTCATTTTAGAGGTTATAAATTTGTGGCTAGAAAATTGTGTATCATTCTACCTGATTTTGACCCTTATAAAGGTGTTAGGATTATCCATTAGATCAAACCTAGAAAGAATTTGATTAAAGTTAATACTGATAGTTTTGTGGCTTCCTTAGGGATTATAAAGGTACTATCATCTATGGTTTTGCCTATTCTCTCAAAGCCTGTTTTGTTATTTTGTTGATCTTATGTATAAAGCTATTAAAATTTGTTTGAATAAAGGTTTCCCAACATGGATTGAAGTTGATGCTCTCTTGCTTCTTGAAATGCATAATTTTAATAGAAATGGGAATCTTTGAGTTATTTTATCTTCTTAATCATACAAAAAATCTTCTCTCAAGTATGTTTTAAAATTTTCCATATCCTTGAAGGTAATGCTTGTGTTGATTTCTTGGCTAATTTAGGTGCCAACTTAATTGATTTTACTTTATTTGACAACCAAACTTTGCCTAAACTATTAAGAGGCTTGGTTAATCTAGATATCTTGGATTGTCTTATCTCAAATATAATTTATTGGCTTGGTTTTTTTATAGTTTTATGATCCTTTGCTTTTGTTACCCTTTGTTAAACCCTCTTTGGGTTGTGGTTATATATTTTCACTCTTAGCGTTGGTTCTTATTTTGACCTCTTACTTTTAGGTTGGCCTGACATTTTCTATCTGGTGTTTATTATCATTGCGGCCTGGGTTTGTTTGGTTTTTTCGACCTAGTCGCTTTTGTCCACTGGATGGGTGTTTACCATAATTTTTCATTGGCTATTTTTGGTAACCTCCTTTTGGGATGTGGCTTTTTTTATTTTTCCTCTTGTATGCATTTTGCCTCATTTTCGGTTGCACCTGATTTGGATCTTTGGTGGTTGACTAGGTGGCTTTGTTGTAAAGTTGATTAGTGGTGTTGGATGGTTAGGTTGGTTAGCTAGCTGACTGTTTTGGCTATTTTTTTTTCCTTTTCTGTTGGTGACATACCTGGGGGGTTGTTCGTGGTTTATTATTGGCTTGATTATGGCTTGGTGGAAACTTTGGGTTGGTTGTTATTTTCTCTGTTTTGTTGACTAGGGCTTAGTGCTCTATTTTGTTGATTTTGTTTTTGCTCTTTTGGTTAAGGTTTTGAACTCCTCCTATTTTAGCCTTCCCCTCTTGGATGCAGTGGCTTTGGGTTTAGTTATTATTATGGGTTGTCTAGTTGTTGGCATTTTAGTGGCTATTATTTTCTTCGATGTCTTGGGTGATTTTGGCTTGATGGCTGCTATTGGTTTTACATTGACTTGGGTTTTTTTCTACTATGGTGGTTGGTTAAGAGGCTATGTTGGCCGGTTGGATTGGTTGGTTATCTCTGTTTGGTGGTTTTTGACTATTTTTTTGCTTTTCCTTGGTTGGTAGGTCATTTTCTTTGTGGTTACTAATGATGATTCTCAGTTTTTATGGATTTTACTGGTGCTTTAGTTTGGAACTTTGGTGGAAATTGAATTTTGGTTTTGGTGATTGGTGGTTGTCTTTGCTTGTGTGTCTGCTTTGGATGTTGGCTATTATATTGGTGGTGGTTTTGGTAGTCTACTTGTTTTCTTTCCCAATGATCTTCAAACTTCTTTCTAGCTTTATGTGATTGGCAATTTGTTTTGTTTCATATGCGGTATCAGTATCACTATGATGGATGTTACCCACCTCTCTCTAGTTGGTAGCTTTATATATTTTAACCCTTCTTTATGAAGTTTGGATGCTCATATTGTTGCACCTTGAGATGATCTTAATTGAGCCTCAATCTTCTCTTTCTCACTCTATCCTTTTCTATCTTAATCCTTATCTTTTTAGCTATGACTTTTGCCTAGCATTTTTTTGATTTCTTTTATAGGTTGGAACTTATAGAGGGACTAGTCATTTCTAATCCCTAGTGTTGTTCGTGGATCTTGCTTATCTTGCTTTCTCAAAGGAATCATGAGCTACCTTACTTAACCTTCTTCTATTTTCATGTTTTATTTTAGTTTTACCCTTACTCTTATGCTTTTTAGATGTTGTTTTGCTCTTTTGTTTTCTTTTCTTCTTAATATACTTAGATGGGGTTTAGCTCTTTAGGTTTCTTGTATATGTGGATAAGATTTCTAAGCTTTACCTTTAAGGACATTGTATCTTTTATTTTCATGGTAATAAAACTCTAAACCCTAAACCCTAAGTAAACCCTAAACACTAAATCACAAACCTTAAACCTAAAGCTAAAGTAACTAAATAAAAATAAAATAAACCTAAACCCTAAAATAATAAACCTAAACATAAACCTAAACCAAGAATGGGAAAAACTGACAAGAACTCAACTAGTCTAGATCGTGGTGGAGGAAGAAGGAGGCTATTGAAGTGGTGGTGGCGGATCTGGAGGTGCTTGTGGATATGGAGGTGGTGGTCAGAGCAGTGGTGGTTATGGAGGCGGGAGGAGCGATGGAGGTTATAGTCGTGGTGGTGGCGGAGGGAGAGATCAGGGATATGATGGTGGATCCCGCTACTTGAGAGGCCGAGGTGGTTCTGATGGGAACTGGAGAAAATGAAAAATGACCAATTTGATCATGCTAACATGTCTTTTAAAGAGATGGTTCTAGTTATCTAGGGTTTTGATTTGCTCTATGCTCATTTTTTTTGTCTATGTTGGGCCTTAGAAAACTTGGTGTGCATTGTTGATTCAAAGAAGAAATGTTGAATATTTGTTCTCTATTAAAAAAAATAAAACAAAAATTAAACCTAAACTAAAACTGAACCCTAAACTAAAACCTAAACCTAAACCTAAATCCTAAACCCAAACTAAAAACCTTAAACCATAAACAATAACCCAAAACCCTAAACCTCTAAACCCCAAACTCTAAAACTCCTAAACCCTAAACTCTAAAAACCCTAAAACCCTAAACCCTAAACTTAAAATACTAAACCCTAAACCCAAAAAACTAAACTTAAACCCTTAAAAATAAAAACCTAAACATAAACTAAATAAAACCTAAAAAATAAAATAAATAAAATACCTAAACCAAAATAAAATAAAAAAATAAAATAAAACCTAAACCTAAACCTAAACCTAAACTTAAACCTAAAAATAATAAAATAAAAATAAAAAGTAATAAAATAAATAAATAAAACCTAAACTAAACTAAAAAAAATAAGTAAATAAAAATAAATTAAAAATAAAATAAACTAAAATAAAATAAAATAAAACCAAATAAAATAAACATAAAACTAACCTAAAAAAAATAAAAAAATAAAACCTAAACCCTAAACTAAAAAAAAACTTAAACCAAAAATAAAAACCTAAACCCTAATCTAAAATAAACTAAACTAAAATAAATAAAACCAAAACTAAACCTAAAGAACTAAACCTAAACCTAAACCTAAAACTAAATATAAAATAAATTAAAATTAACCTAAACATAAACTAAAATAAAACAAAAAATAAATAAAACCTAAAACCTAAACCAAATAAAATAATTAAACCTAAACCTAAAAATAAAATATAACCTAAACCTAAATATAAAATAAAATAAAACTAAACTAAAAAAAACATAAACCTAAAAAATAAACTAAAATAAAACTAAATTAAAATAAAATAAAGCTAAAATAAACTAAACTAAACTAAACAAAGATAAAAATAAAAAATAAAATAAACTAAAATAAATAAAAATAAATTAAATAAACCTAAACCTACCAATTTACTTAATTTAAAAAAAATAAAAATAAAAAAAAACTAAAACTAACTAATAACCATAATAAACCATAAAACCCTAAACCAAAACCCTAAACCAAAACTCTAAAATCTAAACATATAACCCCAACCCTAAACCCTAAACCTTAAACCCAAAAAACCTAAAACCTAAACCTAAAAAATAAAATAAAATAAAATAAATAAATAAACTAAACTTAAATAAATTAAAATAAAATAAACTAAAACCTACCTAAAATAAACCTAAACTTAAAAAAAAATAATAAAAATAAAGTAAACTAAAATAAAATAAAATAAAAAACCTAAACTAAACTAAAAATAAAATAAACCTTAAAACCTAAATAAATAAAACTAAATAATAAAATAAAAAAATAAACTTAAAATAAAATAAATAAAACTAAATAAAATCTAAACCTAAAATAAACCTAAAAATAAAATAAAACTAAACTAAAAAAAACCTAAACTTAAAATAGACATAACAAAATAAACTTAAACCTAAACTAAAATAAACTAAACTAAAATAAACTAAACCTTAACCTAAAAAAATAACTAAACCTAAACCAAATAAATAAAATAAAATAAAATAAAAAAACCTAAACCTAAACTAAAAAATAAAACAAATAAACCTAACCTAACCTAAATAAAATAAAAACTAAACTTAAACATAAACTTAAAAATAAAAATAAAACCTAAACTTAATAAATAAATTAAAAAAAATAAAATAAAAAAATTAAACATAAACTAAACCTAAACCAAAATAAACTAAAATAGAAAATCTTAAAATATGCTAAATAAAAAAACCTAAAATAAAATAAATAATAAAATAAACTAAATAAAACTAAACCTTCCATAATTTTTTAAAAATCATAATACCCTAAAACTTAAACCCTAATCTAAAACCCTAAACCCTAAAAACCATAAACCCTAAACTAACCTAAACCCTAAACCCTAAACCCTAAACTAACCCTAAACCCCCTACAACCCTAAACCTTACAACCCTGAACCCTAAACCCTAAACCCTAAACACTAAATCATATACCCTAAACCCTAAACTCAAAAGCCTAAACCCTAAATCCTAAACACTAAACTCTAAACCCTAAACCCTAAACCCTAAACCCTAAATCCTAAACCCTAAAACAAAAACCTATATCCTAAACCCTAAACCCTAAACTTATTTTCATATTTTGGTCTAAGCTCGGTTATGTTTTTTGACACCTCTTGCTGTTGCCTGATGGTTGCTACACAGTGGTTCTATCCTTCCAGCTGGCTTGGCCAGGTGTTCTATTTTCTCCTTTATACTGGTTATTAGTGAATGTGATGGTTGTTATTATGGCTTTATTCTATTTTCTGCACTGGTTGGTTTGTTGGCTCTCCTCTTGAACTTGAATTACTTTTTACTAGTTTTCATGGTTGGATGATTGGCCTTCCTAGTGGGAAATTATTGGTTGTTGCCTTTCTATTCCTTCTTTGAGAATTTTCTAGCTTTTTTTGGGGTTGCTTCCAATTCTTGTTGTTCTTGTTGGATACTTCTTTTGCCTTTGTTTTATGTTTGGATATTCTCCTAGGATTAGCCTCTATTGGGTACGTTATTTGTAGCACATTTTTATTATTATTATGCTTCCTATCAGTTTAGTATTTGTTGCTGGGGAAGTTTGGTTTTTAGGCTAGTCCTGCCTAGTTGTTATTATTGCCTTTCTATGATGGCTGTGCTTTTTTTGTACTTTTATTGTGTGGTACTTTGTTGGTTTTCTACTTTTCCTTGGTTGTTGGGGATGCTTCCTTTGTTGGTTACTTATGATGGGTTGTTCTGGTGGTTGCCTTATGGTTTGTTTTACTTAGTGGTTTGATTGGAGGACTTTTAGTTGTCCTTGGAATCTTGGTTCGTTGATTTTTTTTTCTTGTTAGTCTTTTCCTTCTTCTTGGTCAATTTGCTAGAGCCTTTTTCCTTATTAGTTGATTTTTAATAAAATCCTGACCTCTTTCTCATCTTCCTTCATGTAAGAGCAGTCAAAGCCATCCCTGCATCTCATTCCATCTTCACTCTCTATATCAACCACACGTGAGGAACATCTCATCCTCTTGCCGATTCAGTTCTTCCTCCCCTCCGATCAAATTGAAGGCTAGCCACACACCTCCCTTTCTTTTCCTTGGGCAAGCAGACCAAACTAGAGACTCATGCCCAACACTCTTATCCATAAGCAAGCTTCATCCCTGAGCCCACAGGTCGAGAGGCACTATAACTTACGAGAATATTTATGGCTCCAACTCAATGTAAAATACAGTCCTCTTTAAACTCTTTTTGGTTGCCGGCATTCTTCTCGTCCTTCTCATTTTTGGTTCAACAATATCATGCTACAACATCGAGCCTCTCTCCTCTCGCCCCTCTACTAGATAGCCAACACTTGATCTTCTCCACATTTCCTTACAAAAATATTGCAACAACTTTAATCTTGTTATATGCTGAATCTCTTTTCCTTCTTTTAGCATGCATTCCACAAACTCCTATTCTCCATCCAGGTTTCCCTCCATTGGCCTACATTTGAACTGCTCTTCTCTACAAAACTCAAGCGCATGTAAGGAATAATTCCTTCTGCTTGATTCTAATTGTTACGTCCATGATAATGATAAAGCTCTAGAAAGCAGCTATCGTGAGTGCGCTTATGGGATACTTGGTGAGGAGGCAAGCCTAGAAACATTTAGTGAAGCTCTCTCATGTCTCAGGAAAGCTGTTCAAATTTACCAATTCAATGAACACTATCTTCAATCAGCTAAACTAAACCCTAAACCCTAAACCCTAAAACTAAACCTAAACCCTAAATCCTAAACCCTAAACCCTAAAAACCTTAAACCATAAACCTTAAACGCAAAACCCTAAACCCTAAAACCCTAAACCCTAAACCCTAAACCCTAAAAAACCCTAAACCCTAAACCCTAAACCCTAAAACCCATCCCTCTAAACTCTAAACTCTAAACCCTAAACCATAAACCCACCCACCCCAAGCTAAAACCTAAACATAAACTAAAATAAACCTAAATAAAATAAATAAAAAACCTAAACCAAAATAAAATAAAAAATATAAAATAAATCTAAACTAAAAAACTTAAAAATAAAATAAAATAAAAGTAAACCAAAATAAAATAAATAAATAAACTAAATAAAACCTAAATAAAATATAACTAAATTAAAATTAAAATAAACTATAAATAAAATAAAACTAAATAAAACTAAAAAAATAAAACCTAAAATAAATAAAATAAACCTAAAACTAACTAAAAACTTAAACCTAAAATAAAATAAAAAACCTAAACCTAAAACTAAAAACCTAAACCTAAACTAAAATAAAATAAAATAATTAAAAACCTAAACTAAAATAAAAATAAAATAATAATATAAAACCTAAAATAAAAAAATAAAATAATAAACCTAAACCAAAACCTAAAAATAAAAAATAAAACCTAAACCTAAAATAAAATAAAAAATAAAACTAAACTAAAATAAACCTAAACTTAAACCTAAACCTAAAATATAAACTAAAATAAAATAAAAATAAAATAAATAAAGCTAAAGAAATAAACTAAACTAAACAAAAATAAAATAAAAATAAAATAAACTAAAATAAATAAATAAAATAAACTAAATAAATAAACCTACCAATTTACCTAATTTTAAAATAAAGAAGAAAATAAAATAATAATAAATAAATAAAAAAAACTAACCCTGAATCCTAAACTGTAAAACTAACCCAAAACGATAAACTGTAAACCATAAACCCTAAACCATAAAACCCTAAATCCAAAACCCAAAACCCTAAACCCTAAACCCTAAAACCTATAACCCCATCCCCTAAACCCTAAACCCCAAACCATAAACCCTAAAAAAAACTTAAAACCTAAACCTAAATAAATAAACATAAAAATAAATAAATAAAGAAAACCTAAACATAAATAATAAATAAAATAAATACCTAAACTAAAACCTAAACCTAAACCTAAACCTAAACTTAAAAATAAAATAAAATAAAGATAGAAACTAAACTAAAATAAAAAAAATAAAAATCTAAACTAAACTAAAAAATAAAATAAACCTTAAAAAACCTAAAAAAAATAAAACTAAATGTAAAATAAAAATAAAATAAACTTAAAATAAAATAAAATAAAAACTAAATAGAAATCTAAACTTAAAAAATAAACCTAAAAATAAAACCTAAACACTAAACTAAAAAAAAAACCTAAACTTAAAATACAAAATAAACCTAAACATAAACTAATAAACTAAACTAAAATAAATAAAACCTTAACCTAAAATAAATAAACCTAAACCAAACTAAATAAAATAAAATAAAATAAAATAAACTTAAACCTAAACTAAAAATAAAACCAAAAAATAAACCCAATATAAAACCTAAATAAACCTAAAAATAAAATAAAACTAAACTTAAACTTAAACTTAAAATAAAGAAAACCTAAACCTAATAATAAAATAAAATAGACTAAACAAAAATTAAACATAAACCTAAACCTAAACCTAAAAATAAACTAAAATATAAAACTTAAAATAATGATAAATAAAAAACCTAAATAAAATAAAATAAAATAAACTAAAATAAATAAATAAATAAAAAAAAATCTACCAATTACTTTTTTTTAAAAAATGCCTAAAATACCTAAACTTTAACCCTAATCCAAAACCTAAACCTAAACCCTAAAACCATAAACCCTAAAACTTAAACCTAAACAAACCCTAAACTAACCCTAAACCCTAAACCTAAACCCTAAATTATGCCCAAACCCTAAAATCAAAACCCTAAACCCTAAATCCTAAACACTGAACTCTAAACCCTAAACCCTAAACCCTAAACCCTAAACCCTAAACCCAAACCCAAAACCCTAAACCCTAAACTTATATTTATATTTTGGTCTAAGTTGGGTTATGTTTTTTGACCTCTTGCTTTTGGGTTGGCCTGATGGTTTCTACCTGGTGGTTCTTATCCTTCCAGCCTGGGTAGGCTTGGTTTTTTGGCCTGGTGGGTTCTGTTTCTCTGCCTTATTACTTTGGTAATTGGTGGATGAGATGGTTTCTATTATGGCTTTATTCTATTTTCTGCACTGGTCGGTTTGTTGGCTCTCCTCTTGAACTTGAATTACTTTTTGTTGGTTTTCATGGTTGGATGGGTGGCCTTTCTAGTGGGAGTTATTGTTGGTTGTTGCCTTTCTAGTCCTTTTGGAGAATTTTCTAGCTACTTTTTTGGGGGTTGCCTCCCAGTTCCTTGTTGTTTACTGCTGGATACTTCTTTGCCTTTGTTTTATGTTTGGATATTCTCCTAGGATTAGCCTCTACTGGGTGGGTTATTTGTAGCACATTTTGTATTATTATTATGCTTCCTATTGGTTTAGTATTTTTGTTGGGGAAGTTTGGTTTTTAGGATGGTACTGCCTAGCAGCTATTATTGCCTTTCTATGGTGGTTGTGCTTTTTTTGTACTTTTGTTTTGTGGTGGTTTGTTGGTTTTCTACTTTTCCTTGGCTATTGGGGATGCTTCCTTTGTTGGTTACTTATGATGGGTTGTTCTCTGGTGGTTTCCTTATGGCTGTTTTACTTAGCTGGTTTGGTTGGAGGACTTTTAGTTGTCCTTGGAATCTTGGTTGGTTGATTTTTTTCCTTATTGGTCTTTTCCTTCTTCTTGGACAATTTGCTAGAGCTTTTTCCTTATTAGTTGATTTTTTTTAATAAAGCGACCTCTCTCATCATCCTTCATGTAAGAGCAATCAAAGCCATCCCTGCATCTCATTCCATCTTCACTTTCTATATCAGCCGCACGTGAGGAGAATCTCATCCTCTTGTCGATTTGGTTCTTCCTCCCCTCCAATCAAATTGAAGGCTAGCCACACACCTCCATTTCTTTTCCTTATGTAAGCAGACCAAACTAGAGACTCATGCCCGACACTCTTATCCATAAGCAAGTTTCATCCCAGAGCCAGTAGGCCAATAGGTACTATAACCTGCGAGAATATTCATCGCTCCAACTCAATGTAAAATCCAGTCCTCTTTAAACTCTGTGTTGTAGGCATTCTTCCCGTACTTCTCATTTTTGGTTTAACAATATCATGCTACAGCATCGAGCCTCTCTCCTCGCCCCCTCTTCTTCTACTAGATAGCCAACACTTGATCTTCTCCACATTTCTTTACAAAAATGCTGCTACAACTTTAATCTTGTTATATGTTGAATCTCCTTTCCTTCTTCTAGCCTGCATTCCACAAACTCCTATTCTCCATCCAGGTTTCCCTCCATTGGCCTACATTTGAACTACTCTTCTCTACATAACCCAAGTGCATGTAAGGAAGATAATTCCTCCAGCTTGCTTCTAATTGTTATGTCCATGAGAATGATAAAGCTCTGGAAAGCAGTGATGGTGAGTGAGCTTATGGGATACTTGGTGAGGAGGCAAACCTAAAAACATTTAGCAAAGCTCTTTCATGTCTCGAAAGCTGTTCTAAATTGATTCTGAACACTATCTTCGGTGAGGAGATGTTTAAAGCAAAACATATGAGCAAAGAGAAGGAATGCTAGCTGAAGTATTGATCCAACCCAACAAGCATCTCACTAGGGCTTCATTTCTTCTAAATGATGCCACCTCTTGGTCAAAATCCACTATACATTAGCTCCAATGAGGAATAATTCTTAAATGCTTAGAAAGTCTTAGAGATCTTGTGTTTGATGTGTTGAATGCGAGCATCATTAGGATCCAACCTTTAGAACCAGTGCACTTTACTTTTTAATCCTTTTGGCGAGAGTTTAGAGACAAAAGCAAAACTGTTTATTTTATGTGTTTGAAATGAATAGTTTTGATTAGGTCAAATAATAGTAATTTGATTCCACCTATCAAGCCATGATTAACTCGTGGGTCATTTGATTTTTTATCGAATGATCATGATTAATCCACTTTATTTTATTTATTATTTAATTCAATCAAAAAAGGAGTTAATCAATATTTAGAATTCCAAACAAAATGTAAAAAAAGAAATAATATGTGATCAAAAAAAATAAAAAAGTGCAAATTAAATTATCATAAAATTTAAGTAAAACATAGTATAAAAAGAGAAAACAAAATTAACTAAACTAATAGTATTATAAATATTATAATCAATATAAAAGTTGTTTGAACATAATTTATGAAAGTCAATTATAAAATCAATTTAATATTTGTTATATGTTGATTCTAAAATCAAAAAGAAAATTTTGTTATGTGACATATCCTTAATTATAATTAACTCAACTATTACAATTGGCTATGCTTTATTTGATTAGTTATTCATATAAAATTTTGGAGGAATTCATAACTAATTCAAATCATGTTTATATATATATATATATATATATATATATATATATATATATATAAACTTACATCCCTTAGAACATAGACAATTGAAGTCAAAAGAAAAATATGAGAAAACTTATATAATTCATATTCTAAATATCATAATCAAATCAAATAAACATAAAATTAAATATAAACTCCAAAGTTATTAAATCACATCCAATTACTCCAAATTCAAATCAATATCAAAATAAGTTAAACAAAAATAAAATCCAAATAACAAACCTATTGAACTAAGATAAGAAAATAATCATTAAGCTAAAGAGATAATCATTTATATAAACTAGATGGCTAAATTTAATAAGTTAAACCCTTAATTAGAATTCAAATAAAAAACACATTAAACTTCAAATAAATTATAAGTAAATTAAAATACATTCTCCAATCCAAATCAAACTCAAATAAAATAATAAAAATCAATAAATTTAAACAATCATCGAAATGACAAAAACATATGAAATTAAAACAAAAAAAAAAAAGAAAAGCATTAGATATTAAGGATATTGAATTATCAAAATTTAATGAAATCAAAACATCAAATCCAAAATTAATCAATTAGAATATATAAAATTAAACAAAGTTAAACTTCATTAGATATTAAGGATATTTAATTAGCAAAATTTAATTAAATAAAAATATCTAATCCAAAAGTAATCAATCAAAATAAACATAGATTAAGTAAACTCAAATTTAAAAATCTAAATTAAATCAAATAAACATTAATCAAATCAAATCAATCACATAAATTCAAATGGGCTAATTATGATAGTTAAAGATCTTAGTTAGACTCTTTATGAGTTAGGATGTAGAATATGGTGATTTCCATCCAAAAATGGAATTCATTCAACTCTTCATTTTTGAAAACTAAATATCACTTTAACCAAATAAAAGTGAAATAAAATGGAAAATAAATCATTAAATCATTTAAATTGAAACCACCCAAAGGAAAAAATTAAACAAATTCAAACTCAAAATTGAAACTTAAACTAAAGAAGCCTTGTAAAGTCTTGTCACACAAGCCCTTTTTTCACACACTAGAATACTAGGTCACCACCCTAGAATTAGGTTAGGTTGATGTGTTGATTGTATGGTTGATGTTGCATTTTATTTAGTGATGTAATTTTTTTATATTGGATGTTAGGAATGTGGATCGTAGGCTGGATGTTAGGCCGTTATTAGTCTAACATTATTTTTTGCAAGGGATTATGCTTAAGGGGCCCCTTTAAAATAAATTTAAATGCTCTCTCTGTGGGTTTCTTAAGCCACTAAGCAAAATCCAAGTTAGGACAGGTGGGCTTGATTACCCATGTAGGTTGCTAAGTCCAAATTATAAATATAACTACTTGAGTTGTATGTGTGTTTAGCTAACACTTGTTTTGCAGGTGTAGTTAGATTTACTTTTCCTATTTATAATGTAATTTTGCATTAGGAATTAGGATTAGTGCTATGGGGGTTTAGGATGAGCATTAGCTAGAAGGCTTGGTCCTGGGGTGCCATGTGATGCCTTAAAGGCTACCACGTCAATGGAAGCAAACATATGATGAAATGAAAGAGATATAAATAATGATGACTTGAAGACACCCCATAGCATTTATTATTTGTAACTATAATTATTCTTTTATATACCGGGTTGTATAATGGTAGAGCTCAGCTACTATTTTCTCTTTTCGAGGTGTACGGAGGAACCCGACCCACCGACCTTTTATTCTTTTGTGGTAGTCTATAAAATTGTTTGATGTTGTGCTTAGATTGTGCATTAGAAACAACATGCTTTTCTAAGTTTCTTATATGTTTGATGCTTTAATGTGTGGCCTTGATGCGATTAGGCTCTTAGGATAAAATTAATTTCTCTACCCCAGTTAATAACTCACAATTAAAATTTAAAAGAACTCATAACCTCACCATAATGCCTAGGTTTTAAATAAGATAATTAAAAGATTTAGAAACCCTTAGCTGAATGGTTGAATGTCTCACAACATGCAATCATATTCTTTCTCTCTTGAACATGAAGGATCTCCATCCTTGCATGATAAGGGAATGCTTGACCTGTGAGGGCATCCCTTATGGTGGAGAACACCTTCTTCTAGTTGATTTGGCCCATAACCTATTTTCATCATGCATATAGGCATCAAAATCCTAAAACCTTTGTCAAAATGAAGTGTCAAAATTGAAATAAAATTTGAAAAGATTTTGCATTTGTAGATTAAGTCATTACTCATACCACTCATGCTCTAGTCTCTTAGAGAGTGGGTTTAAGGACTCTAGTCTTTCTACATAATAACTACCCTAGCTATTTTGCAACTCATAAGACTTGCTACATGAATCTAAAGCATATGAGAGTTAGGGGCTACCACTCTAGCCTTATAAGTTTAGTAGTTGGTTTATTCCTCTTGTGGAGTTAAACCATATACCCATCTTCACTTATACTTAGGTAATGCTTTGGCTTATGCTAAAGCTCCTAGATTTAGGATGAGGCGTTGTTTCCTTTAGGCTATTAGCATAAATTCTTACCTCTTAGGCATTTCCATAATCTTGTGTTATTGTATTATAAGTACTATCTTTCTAATAAAATGTTAACTTCAATAAAATCAATCTCTTTAACTTCAAACATATAAGGCCCAACCATAGGATAGATTGAAATGCTCAGTAGGCTTACTAGTATCATGAGAATTTTCTATCCATTCTCTTTGGCAACAATAATAAGTTTTCTCCATGAACAATCCCATTTTATTTTCCAATACAAATAATCCTTTGATAATATAGCCTTGAAATCTTTGGAGACCTTAATTTCTACTTTAATCAAGAATATTCATAAGTAATTTCCATTCCTTATGATGTAATTAACTATGGAGGCTTGCCTCCATAGGGAACTTAAGGAACCTAGCTTAATATAAACCCTACTTTACTTTTCCATGTAAAGTAGAGAAAGATCTAGCACATTCAAGACCCATCATGCCTCAGGAGTCTTTATTAGGTGATTAGGTCCATTATAGGGTGACGATTTCTATCTTTCAAGATAGTGCATCATACCTTAATGTTGTACCCAATCACTTTAATAAATACCCCCTAAGATTTATGTGGTGTCCCACCTCCAAAAATAAACACCACAAACTTTTCTAGTGACTCCACTAGGGAGGATTCCTCCCTCCATCTCTAGTAGACATTATTGTCTCCAAGCATCAATAGTGGACTTATATTTTATATAAGCCCAAACAGTATCTTTCTTTCTGTTGACACTTAGCTTATTTCATCCTTAAGCAAAGCTTAGCCAACATCCTTTAGGTTTTAGGAGCTCACTCCATGTAGGTCTTAAAATACCTATTGGGTCCCCAATAGGTAAAAGTAAACTAACTAAATAAAGGAGATGACAAAATAAAATTTTTTGAACCTCTTTACCACTAGCTTGGTGAGGTAAGGTTTATCCCACATTTAAGAAAACTCAAACTAAAATAAATATTATCTTTTACAAAATATTTTCAAAAGCACTTTTCCTAAACAGAATCATTTTTAAATTCACTCCACATGAAGTTTGCAAAAATATAACATTTTTCAAATCTCTTTAAAATAAAAGACAATCAAACCTCATTTAACATACCTAAGTTTGTTAAACGAGGGTCCGCTTTCAAAAGTCCAAATCAAATTTACAATCAACAAAATGCCTTTCAAAGATTTTCAAAAAGCATATTTCTTATAATAAAATCAATTAACCAACTCCATTTAACATACCCAAATTTTAAATGGGTTCCATTTTAAAATCAAAATAAAAATTCAAAATCAACATATAAATGAACCTCACTTAACATACTCAAATTTGCTAAGTAAGAGTTCCCCTTTTTTCAAAAGCAATATCACACACAAAGTCAAGATATATATTTTGAATCTCATTTGGAACCCAAATTTTCCAAATGAGAGTTCTATTTTCAAAAAAAACACAAATAATTGAACTCTATTTAGTATACCTATGATTTCTAAGTGAAGTTCCCCTTTTCAAAACTAAAACAAATTGGATCCTACTTAGCATACCCACATTTACTAAGTAGAGTGCCTTCTTTCAAAATTATAAAAAAAATCAACGCACATTTTAATTCCATTTCACACACCCAAACTTGTCAAATGAGAATTCCTCTCTTTTTAAAAATCAAAACAAATTGGACTCTGCTTAACATACCCACATTTGCTAAGTAGAGTTCTCTTCTTCAAATCACAAACTAATTAAACACAATTGAATTCCATTTGACAAACCCAAATTTGTCAAATGAGAATCTCTTTATTATAAAATCAAACATCATCATGAAAATCAAATTGAGCTCCATTAACATACCACATTTGTTAAATAAGAGTTCACCTCTTTCAAAATGAAACAAATACCAAGTCATACTTACTTAACATACTACATTTGTTAGGTAAGAATCCCACTTTGAATTAAAATCAAATACATTTTTGGACCTTGACCAACATACCACATTTTTTAAGTAAGAGACCTAACTTTAAATTAAAGCAACAAACACACTTGAGCCCTACTTAACATAACACATTTGTTAAGAAAGGGTTTTACTTTTCAAATCAAAACAAAACATCAAATATTTTGGATCTTACGTAACATACCACATTTATTAGGTAAGAATCTCACTTTCAAATATATTAAACACACTTGAGTCCTACTTAACATAGAAAATTTATTTAGTAAGGGTCTCATTTTTCAAAATCAAATCAAAATACATCAAACACATTGTGCTTCACTTAGCATACATTTGCTAAAAACATCCCATTGTCAAATCAAAAAAATCAAATACATGACAAACAATCATAGAAACAACAAAGATATTTTCAAAAATATCTTCAAACATGCACTTAGATCTCTCTTAGCATACCCAAATTTGCTAGTGAAAGCTCCAAAATCAAAATCTCAAAATAAAGGATTAGCAAAAAAATCATCTCCAAAATTCTCTCCAAATGGAGGAACCTCATTCAACATATCTAATTTATTGGATGAAGGTTCCAAAATCAACAAACTAATTCTTATGGCAAAGTCTCTCTTCAAAATTCTAAATCTCTCCAAATTAGTGAACCCCACTTAGCATACTTAAATTTGTTGAGTGTGGGTTCAAATTCAATTAAAATCAATCGTGATTGAAGGAAAATATGAAGGTCAAAGTCTAATTTAGTTATATTTTCACATGCGAGAGAGATATGAGTAGTT